>QANX01003664.1:0-67807 GCA_003254975.1 Ochetophila trinervis
TTTTCCTAAGAGTCTCTTCTTGATTGAATTTTAGTGCTCCAAGACCAATCAAGAAGTTGAAAAATGATGTATCTATACATACGCACTTTCTGCTATAGGTCCAAAATTATATAATCAGACTTGTGTACGTAGGCGTATACGTATTGACCATTATCATCTGTGTATTTTTCGCAGAAAGACTTTGGAAAATGATGCATGCACATACTATGCTAATATTATTTCCAATTAAACTTGATAAATTTTAACATAATATAAAATAAAATAACATCCATTTCGGAGACGATAATAAATAGTATCACATTCACTTCAAAAAATGATAAAAAATACTCTTTGAGCAATTTTCTAATGATACTTTATTTTTTCAATTGAGAGGTCATGCTCCAAGGTTCATAAATAATTTTCATCCATTTTGATATAATGAAATTTTTTCATTCCAATAAAATATAATCAAAGTCTTTTCATTTGTCTAATCCCTCAAATATAACTTTATTCTTTGACTGTTGGTTTAACCAATATAATTTCAACATAACAAATAATTATTACCCGAATTAAATAGTAATAAACTGGAATAAAATATAACTGTTGTAACGTTCAATAGTTAATTCTAAAATGAAATAAATAAATAATTATGACACTAATTTAAACATAGATAATAATAATAGCCATCAAAGATATAAAAATCATAATATATTCCATCATACAACCCATAAAGATAAATAAATAATATGTACATGTGCAAATGTCATATATGGACTAAAAATCCATGGTTCATGCATTGGCCAAAAATGCACAATTAAAAGCTTACTTTATGCTCCATGACTAAAAAATAAAATAGCATAACGAACTAAAAATATATAAGAGATAATATAGAATACAAGAGAGACTGAGAAATAGAAAGAAAATTTCAATCTCTCTTATGGAATCATGTACAAACCAGCTTATTGATTCTGCAATATACAATATAATGCTTTATAGAATGTAGAATATGAAATAAATAAAATGACACAAAAGTGAAGAATGTATAACTATATAATCCATATAAATATACTATGAATACAAAATAAACAAATTATTACCGAATAAATTTGTTTGGCTTTGCCAATTTGGTTAAACAATATTTTCTTACTATTAGACCGAGATATACAAAATTTCAAGTAAAAATGCTAGTATGTCAAAAGTGAAAATGTATTTCCTTTTCTTCGAGATTTCTTACTACTACAAGTAATAAGTTTTAGTAAAATATAATGAAACCCACAAAGACATAATAAATATATACTTTATTAGCCATATAATAATAAACAAATCCATTCAGCAATACTCAACAGTACTATAGAATGTTAAAATAACAATGACAGATATGGAAAAAATAACTTTTTACCATATATAAATTTTATTAATGAACTTACAAAGAGCTGATGTGTTAACATACGCATCTAACGCGTAATTGTGCTGCCAATGGTTAGAAACGTACGAGACAAGCATAAATTCTATAACACACGGCCAAAATTCTATAAAATATATATATATATATATNCCAAAATTCTATAAAAAAAAAAATAATATTCCATAAAGGGCAAAATTATTTTTTAATAAAGGAATACTATGGTCACTGCCAATAAATAACATTACAAACCCAAAAAACAAAATACAATTTTTTGCGCAATAGGTAAAAGACATGAAAAACAAGCATTTCATTGTATAAATGCAAAGATTTTAATCTTGCAAAATTATCAAACTCATAGCCAAAATAAAGTTCTTATATAATGAAATTACATCAAATGGACATATAGATATGACCAAGTGTTAACATAACTTGAAAGTATAAATACAACTACAAACCAAAATCCAGAAAGCAGATAAAATGAAAATCCACATCACAGCAGCCCTCAAAGGAGACAAATTTTATGCAGAGTTTCTGTATCATGATTCTCAGATCTCTAATTATTGATTAGAGGTTGATTTGCAAAGAAAGAAACCCAAGGGAATTAATTAATCGCAAGTTAATTAGAACTGAACTTTCCAGTTGTCAAAGAAATCATTTCCATATCCACGATGGTAGCTTTACGATGCATTACAGAAATTATCTCATTCGAATTCTAAAAAATTCAAACCTAGAAAGAAAATTTGTTTAGATCAATATCAAACGAAATTCAGAACAAGAGGATACAATCCATGGCTTTATCTAGCTGTATGAAAATAGTTGGTTAAAGTTGAAGTCAAAACCCGATTCCCTTTTCTAGTGTTTCTGTGCTTCCTATTCCAAGCTAAACCCAAAATTCAACAAGCTCCATATCATAAATTCAATGACAAAACAAAAACGACATTTTCTAATTCTACACAACCCGATCAAACACAATTCAACGTAACCAATATAACTCCACGATCAGATCTCGATCTCAATCCGAATTTCAAATAAATAAACAAAATTTTCTCACAATTCTTCAAAGCATAAAGAAAAAGAAAAAAATAATTTCATCAACATCCAAGGAAAAAGAAATCAAATTTCCAACAAACAGATCACGGACTAAATCAATCTGCATTCCACAAAGCCCAACAAAAAGATCACGGACTAAAACCCATTAAAAGATCTAAATCTTAACCGACACAAAAGAGCTCGGTTTACTCACCGGAGAGAGAAAAATCTTCTGGGTCAAACAATATAATCTAAATCATTTCGCCCAGACACCAAAAATGGCAGACAAAATCCGTTTTCCAGAAGAATGAGCAACAGAGATCTACGATGAAAGTTTTGAAAAGAAGAAATATTGGTGTGCAGAAGTGAAAAAACAAATAGCCATCATGGTGACCTTGGTCCTCTGTTTTCAGTGCATTTTCAGAAACAACGAAAAAAATAATGAGAACCCGATTCACAGATCGAAGAAAAATGAGAAGAAAAAAAAACGCAAAAACCAGATCGAAGAAAAAAAAGCAAAAACCTGTTAAGAAGAAGCAGGGCTTGGTGAAGAAGAAGCTCGGTCACAGTGGATTCGGGTAAAGGAAGAAGCAGCAGCGCGAAGAGGAAGGGAAAGCTGGTTATGTGCGAATCCGAGTCTCCAATCCTAGTTCAGCCTTAGAAATCCCGTGGTTTTGTCTGGGATTAGAAACAAGGCAAAATATAGGACCGGATTTGATAACCGAATTTCTATATCCCAGTCCCGGTCTTACCAAACACAGGATTAGAGAGGGGACCGGATATAGAAATCCAATCCCCCTCCTTATCCCACCAAACAAACACTGCCTAAAGATATATGCCAAATTCAACAATTTAACAAACTATGCCAAATTCGAGAAAAGTAAATTTAACCAAAAAAGAAAATTAAAAATAAGAAATAATGCAAACGCTACAACTAGGCAAAAAGGGAATTCGAATTGTAGGAAAAAAAAAACAATAATTTTAAATAGGCATGGATGCAGTGCAAATTTTCATAATCATTATTTTCTCTCACATTCTTAATCCAATCTAAAATTTAATACTTATTATATATATATATATATATATATATATATATAAAAGTAATGAATCTCATCTCATATAAGTTCTTTTTCCTATTCATTCTATTTTTGTTTGTTTAAAAAACTTTTCTTTAAAAAAATAATAATAATAAAATGAAGGTTTAATGGCTATCTTTTATAACTAGGCTCATATTAAAACATGTTTTTTTTTTATTTAAAAAAGGAAAAGATATAAAGAGTAGGAAATAAAGAGAAAGAAAAATTAAAAAGAAGAAAGAAAGAGAGTTTAGTTGGTTTAAATATTTGGAGGTGTATAATAGAGGTGTACACGGTCAGGTTTGGTTCGGTTCTTTATAAAAATTTAGACTAAATCGTAGTTTGCAGTTTAATTCAATGACAAACCAAATCAAGCTAAACCGTTGGAACCATTCAAACCAAACTATTTAAAAACGGTTTGGTTTAGCAGTTTGGACTACAACATTTAATTTTATAGTCTAAAATGAAAATTGTAAACATACCAATCATAAGAAGAAAAACATAAAATTCATCAAACATCCCAAACAAAGTATTACAATTCAAAATGAAAATTGTAAACATCCCAAACATAAATAGAAAAACATAAAATATATCAAATATATCAATCATCCCAAACAAAGTATTACATTTCACAATTCAAACATTTATAAAAAAAATCAAATAAAAAAATATATTAAAATTAAAAGCAAAATTATCAGTAATATCTATTAAATTAATGATATTAATAATAAAAAATAAAAAATATATAAATTAATAATAAAAAATATTATAAATATATTATATATTAATGTACGTTTTGGGTTGATTTGGTCTAAAAACTATTGAAATCGCAAACTAAACCGTTAATAGCAGTTTAGTTATATACTAAATCAACCTAAACCGTTTTGTTATATAAACAGAACCAAAAGCAAAAGTTTTGTTTGATTTTTGCCTAGTGTATAAAAATAAATTTTATATGTTTGCTATTTTTTTTGGGCCTTGGACCATCCATATGAATGTCTCTACAAAGCCCATAACTCACAAAGAAAATTAAAAAGCCCAACCCAAGTCGTACAATGCAAAATTTTAAAAATTAAATAATTGTATATCCAAAATTTGAATAAAAATTCATATTTAAAAAAAAAATCCGACAATTACGTATAAAATAATTAATTTACGGATTTCACTAGACCCAACTATCAAATGATTTAATTTTAATTCATTACCAAAATAAGATTTAAATTTGATTGATAATTTTTTTTTTCTTATAAACTAATCAAAGTAAATGCGTATTACAACATGAAAAAAATATTTGTACTCCTAAGTTTGATCGAATGACAATACTATTAAAATTACATTTTTCGATTAAATGTTCAATCATTTCTGCATACAAAATTTTTCTTCAATTAAAGAAAAGGGAAAATATTTCAAAGTTTTTAAAAATTTGTTTATAATGGGCTACCCATAAAAAAACCATACCCGTGAACCCGAACCACCGGATATGGGTTCAGCAACTTTGTTTCTCTGATTCATAATAGTTCACAAACCTCCCAAAAACCCCAACTTTCCCTCTCATTTTTCTTAAGCTCTGAGCAAAACAATGTTCTCTCCTGGAATAAAGAGGCCCAATCTAGGGCAACCAACGCTGGGTTCTCCGGCAACTCCTCTCGCCGAGAATCGCCGCTCCGATTTTGAAAATTCAGTGCATAACCGCCCCAACACCGGCACTCCTGCTCCTTGGGCTCCTCGCCTATCTGTCCTCGCCAGGTACCACAAATTTTCATATGTTAATTATACATATATATATATATATCTGTGTGTGTGTGCGTGCGGGCCTATGTATAGCTTTTTGGCTATTCGTACTGTAATGGTAGTATAGAAGTGATCATTCCAGAGACAGCTTAATTCGGTCAGATATAGAATATGTTTGTTTTGGTGTTCCTTTTTATCATTGTAATCGGATAATTTCAATAATTTTGGCAATTGTACTTTTACTAGAATTCCAACAGTGAGCAAAAATGAGAAAGGGGAGGAGATTAATCCAATTAAGCCTATATATGTTGGAGAATTCCCCCAAGTGGTGCGTGATGAGCAGACCAGGTTGCTGCAGAATCGTGTCCATGGTTAGTAGTTCATCATTACTCGTTGTTAATGCTAATATTTGTTTTAAAGAAATGCTTTTCTGCTCTTTGCCTTTAAGGGGAAAATGGTGGGATTGGTTTGCTATCTCACAGGCTCTACTATTGATAACAAAAAATTGTCTAAAATCTTTATATTATTCAAATGTAAATGTGAAGAATGCTTGTATTATTTATTGGTCAGGTGACGCAAGTATATCTGGTGGAATGGATAAAGGAACATCTCTTGCTTGGATTATATGTGGTAACAGACTGTTTGTTTGGAGCTACATATCTCCGGCAGCTTCAATGAAATGTGTTGTTCTTGAACTCCCTTCAAAGGCTTTGGGCGATGAAGAAATCGGCAGAAATGATGGTAACTGTTGGTTGCTTTGTGTTGTCAACTGGGATAGCACAACTGGGAGAACGAAGAAAGCTGTAAAAAAATTTAACTCTGCTGGCATTGTGTTGTGTAACTGGAAAACTCGAGCTGTTATTTACTGGCCTGACATTTACTCTGAAGGGGAAAATGTTCCAGTTACCAGTTTTGCATCTTCTGACGAATCAGAGGTTACTTCATCACCTGCTATTGGGAAGACAACCCCCAATAGGAAACAACAGCTTAGCAGGCACAGGGGTATTTTGACTGGATTGTGTACATTTAACTCTTTGATTGCTTCAGCTGTTCCTAATTCCCAAAATGTCTGCATGGCACTGGCATGTAGTTCAGATGGTCAGTTATGGCAGTTCCACTGCAGCCCTTCTGGCATTAACCGTAAAGTATACCAGGATATTCTGAGTATATCCTACCAAGGTGGTGATAGTGGTCAAATTGTACAAAGCAAAGGGTATCCAAGGTCGCTGATCTGGTGTAACTCACATTCATCTGTGCTAGGGTCCAACAGGCAGTTTTCTCTTCTCACAGATCATGAGTTACAGTGTTTTAGTGTTGAGTTTTATCCTGATATAACTGTGTCAAAGGTCTGGTCTCATGAAATTATTGGCACAGATGGTGATTTGGGAATCAAAAAGGATCTGGCAGGACAGAAGCGAATTTGGCCTCTTGATTTGCAGATAGACAACTATGGTAAAGTCATTACCATTCTTGTTGCTACCTTTTGTAAGGATCGGGTTAGCGGTTCAAGCTACACACAATATTCTCTTCTGACCATGCAATATAAATCTGGGGTGATTGTAGAGCCTACTCATGAAAGGGTTTTAGAAAAGAAAGCTCCTATCCAAGTGATAATCCCAAAAGCAAGAGTAGAAGATGAAGACTTCCTGTTCTCCATGAGACTTCTGGTAGGAGGTAAGCCTTCAGGCTCAGCAATTATACTTTCCGGTGATGGAATGGCAACAGTATCCCATTATTATAGAAACTCTACAAGGCTCTATCAATTTGACCTGCCTTATGATGCTGGAAAAGTTCTAGATGCTTCAATTCTTCCTTCCGCAGATGATGGTGAAGAAGGGGCATGGGTTGTACTGACTGAAAAAGCAGGAATATGGGCAATACCTGAGAAAGCTGTTATACTTGGTGGAGTTGAGCCGCCTGAACGAAGTTTGTCCCGTAAAGGTAGCTCAAATGAAGGATCTGCACAAGAAGAGAGAAAGAACCTTACAATTTTGGGCAATATCGCTCCTAGAAGGGCCAGCTCTGAAGCATTTGATGCTGGAGATAGACAAAAGCCTGTTATGAAGATGATTGCACATCGAAATGCACAGGATGAAGAATCAGAAACCTTACTAGGTCAACTTTTCCACAATTTTCAATTGTCTGGGCAGGTTGATGCTTCACTTGAAAAGCTTAAAAACTCTGGTGCATTTGGAAGGGACGGAGAAACAAATGTTTTTGCAAGGACGAGCAAATCAATAGTTGACACATTAGCTAAACACTGGACAACAACCAGGGGAGCTGAGATTTTGGCTATGGCTGTTGTCTCTTCCCAACTCTTGGATAAGCAGCAGAAGCATCAAAAGTTTCTCCAGTTTCTTGCTTTATCTAAGTGTCATGAGGAGCTGTGTTCAGAACAGAGTATGTTTAATGTCTATTTTAGTTATATCTTATAATGTTTTGTTACCAAATCCCTTTTCCAGTACGTGTGGCATATTACATTTCATGCTTTATGATGATGGATAGGATACAATTTCTTCATTGCTTGTGATCCAGTGTGATCAATGAACATGGACATCTGGAATCCTTTACCCTTTGCATTATTACAGTAATAGAATGTCCAAGTAAATTAGATGAAAAATAAATTGTGCATGCTTAGTATTGAATGCAGGAGCTCTGCAGAATATATCTTGAGTTGTTATTATGCCCAAACTCTTTAGTAACATCAGTGTGATCTTTGGCAATTGGTAATAAGTTCAACTGTTCATTTAGGTTATATATAAGAAATGATATAAAACCCACCTAGTGCCCACACTCTGGCGCCCAACAGGTGGGTTTTTATTTTTAATTCTTTTTTTCTTGATTTTTATTTTTTATTTTTTCGGGGTTTTTTTTTTAACCAAACATTCTCAAACGTTATTAAATTCAAAATCCCAAAAAAAAAAAAAACAAAAACACCATAACATACTCAATTGTTGTGTTTTATATAGTAAACTATACTCAATTGTTGTGTTTTATATAGCAAACTTTTTATTTTTTTGATTTTTTTTAAGCAACAATCTCAAATGCTATAAAACTAAAAGAAAAACATAATCCAAAAAATTAGAGAAAAAAGAAATAAAATAAAAACCCACTTTTCGGCGCCATAGTGTGGGCACTAGTTGGGTTTTATATCATTTCCCATATATATATATGTATGTATATGTATATCTTATACTTTTAGTACCAGAGGATCTCTTTAGCAATATATGTGAGCAGTTTCTTTTTAGATAAATTTTTCATCAGAACATGATCAATATGTACATGTATAGATTTATCAACAAGTTTTTAGGTTATCATATATTCATCTTATATTTTTAGTACCAGAGGATCATTTTTGTAATATATGTGAGCATTTTCTTGTTTGCTTCTGAGTTTGACCGCAAATTTTTCATCAGAACATGATCAACATGTACATGTATAGATTCTTGCCTTTTGGATGAGTATATTTCCTAAGCTCTTCTAGCGAGGAGATAAAATCATATGGAGGGATTTTGATTGGGGATTCAACATGTTCTATTTATTGAGATGCAAAAAAGGAAAAGGAAAGTGATAAGAAAGTGACCAGAAGGAAATATATAAAGAAATGAAACATGCTGAACCTCAACTTTATTTTTTGTTGGCAGGATATTCTTTGCAGACTATCTTGGAGCATGGTGAAAAGCTTGCTGCAATGATTCAGCTAAGGGAATTGCAAAACATTATTAGCCAGAAGCATTCCAGTGGAGTTGGCTATTCCCATTCTATTTCAGAAAGTCAAACATCAGGTGCTTTGTGGGATCTTATTCAATTAGTTGGTGAAAGTGCCAGAAGAAGTACTGTTCTTCTGATGGACAGAGATAATGCTGAAGTATTCTACAGTAAGGTTTCTGACCTTGAACAAGTATTTTATTGCTTAGACAGACAGCTAGAATATATAATAGACACGGAACAGCCATTTGGAGTTCAGATTCAGAGAGCTTGTGAACTGTCAAATGCATGTGTTACTGTAATACGCACAGCCATGCACTACAAAAATGAGCATCACTTGTGGTATCCACCACCGGAGGGCTTAACGCCGTGGTATTGTCAACCTGTGGTACGCAATGGGATGTGGAGCGTTGCTTCCTTCATGCTTCATCTTCTAAAGGAAGCATCCAAACTTGATATGTCCACAACAGCAGATCTATATACTCAGCTAGAAGTGCTGGCAGAAGTTCTACTTGAAACTTATGCTGGTGCCATCATAGCTAAAGTTGAGAATGAAGTAGAGCACAAAGGCCTGTTAGAAGAGTATTGGAATAGGAGGGATGCACTTCTTGACTCACTTTATCAACATGCCAAAGAATTTATGGAATCTGGGCGCCAGGTTAATTTCTTGCCTTTGCTCAGTTTTTCCTTCTTCTATCTCCATGCTAAATGCATATGCATCCTTGAACTTCTTATCTTTGCAGGACTTAAGTGAAGGAACTAATGAGCAGAAAGAAGAATTTCTAAGGAAGCTTTCTTCACAATTGCTATCCATTGCAAAGCGACATGAGTGCTACAATATTTTATGGAAATTATGCTGTGACCTCAATGATTCAGAACTACTTAAAAATCTGATGGTAAGGACATGATCATTCAAGTCAGTTTATTTCAATATTCAGGTTATGATGGTTCTTTGGCATACTTCCACATTTATTTTTATTTGTATTCTAAAATATGAGGCATCTTGCCAGTTGCTTATTTGTGCCCTTTTATTGTTTGTTATATTGTAGGTGCTAATTAACATTATTTATATCTTAATTATGATAAGCATTTCGATGTCATATTCTCCTTCTGTTAGTTTTCAGGGTGTGTCAGAAAAGCTATGCCTTAAGTGGTCTTTACAACAGATGTCTAACATTTTCACAGCATGGTATCCTTTAGATGGTTCATTAGGTAGAACAGTTCAGTATATTTTGTCATTTTCTGAAAATTTACTTTGATATTCTCTTCTGAGGTAGAACAGTAATTATATATAATTTTATATGTGCTTATCTTTTCTATGTTTAGTTCTACTTATGATATATTATTTTATGGATTCAATTACCTTTTTTTATTTTTTTATTTTTTTCTGTAGTAAGTCAGTGACACTATAACAAAATTAAGTTATCTTTCTGTAGATGGTCCTTGATATATATCTGGTTTTTCATATTCCATCGTCTTATAAAGTCTTCTATTTTTGTTGAAAGTGCTTTTGAATTGTTTTATATCATGAGAGCAAGGGACTTCTGTAGTTGAAAAATGTTTTCCTTTTTTGTTTTATCATATAGCGTGAGAGCATGGGACCTAATGGAGGGTTCAGTTACTTTGTGTTTAAACAACTGTATGTGAGAAGACAATTTTCTAAACTTCTAAGGCTTGGGGAAGAGTTTCCGGAAGAGCTATCTATTTTCCTAAAGCGTCACGGGGATGTTCTTTGGCTTCATGAACTGCACCTTCATGATTTCTTCTCAGCTGCAGAAACTCTTCATTTGTTAGCTCTTTCTCAAGATGAAAGCTCACTTTCAGAAGCTGAAGAGGAGACAGATCCTCGCGGCATAAATATGGTACCAAAGTTGACAGACAGAAAGCGTCTTTTGAATCTCTCTAAGATAGCTGCACTAGCAGGTTGATTTACTCATTACCACAACTTTTGAAGATTTTTTCTCTCATTTTCTCTCTGTCATGTTTTTCTATGTGTTTTATTCTTTTATTGTCCTTTTAATAAAATAGTTTTTAAAATGGATTTTATTTATGTGTGATCCACAAAATTAACCGGAGATTTATCTAGTATGAACCAACAAGTTTAATAACTTGAAATGACTTGAGCCAAATTTAGCTTAGCACACACATTCTTTGTTTATAATTTTAGAAATTTCCTTTTTACATTCAATTGTCTTTCGTTTTTTGTTGAAGAAATTTTATGTACTAGGTATTTTTTTGCTCCCAGACCAGACACCTTCCTCTTCACCTGAGCACATAATTATCTTATAATTAATTTGAATCAGAATATGTTTTCTTTAGAAGCTCTCATAGGTCATTGTCCAAAAGTTTCTATGTAATGCTAGCTGTAGCATTAAGATCTAGTGTCTTGTGACCTTCATCTGAAAAATATTTCTATGGGGTATGGGCATAGCATGAGCACAGGTGAAAAGACACTTTTTTTTGAATTGTCACCAAGTATCTAACTAGACTAGGTTTTTACCTAATTGGTTGCCAAATGAGGGAGAGAGGGAGGTTTTTTGAATTATTTGAAAAGGTAGAAGCTCACTTTGGAGATAAGATATGCGCTTCTCAGGTTAGGAGTCTTGCTTCTTGTTTGGCTGTCTTCTATAATTGTTCATCTTGTCAGGATATAATAGCTTCATTGTTTTGGTAGGTGCTCGGCAATGAGAAATTTACATGCGATTAGTTTATCTTGTACATGATGTCTTCTATATTTGCTTATCTTGTTAGGATATTATATGTAATATTTATTGTGGGTTTGTTGGTTCTGGAGGTAGAGATGCTCGATTACAGGATTAATAATGGGAGAGAACAATCTTCATTTTTTTGTTGGCTGTCGTTTGCACATATGAAACTCCTATATTTTTGTTTGTCTCAACGGTGATATTAAATGTTAATTCTCTACCTTATTTGCTTCACTTGTAGGTAAGGAGGCTGAGAACAAAGTGAAGCGAATTGAAGCTGATATGAAGATTCTTAAATTACAAGTATGTTCTGTTTTGAGATAACATATTCAATTTCCATTTTGACACTTGCTCGAGGATTTTTCTAATTTTTCTTTGTCCTTCCCCCTATCATTCCTTTTGTTTAGTAAGTAATGTTCAGATGACTGATTCTGGCCATTCCCCATGTTAATTTATCTTAAACTAAATGGCTTTATCTTTATGGATGAATTAATAGAAAAGTTAATCCTTTCTACCCCCTAAATATACTGAAAATTCAATCAATTTAGTTGCTCATGTTGGATTTAAACCCTAATTCCACTAAAGTAGCTTTATTACTTTAATCTTCAATACTGTCTTTGCCTGAAATAGCAGTATGGACAACAAACTGGTCTTTATAGAATTATGATAACTAGCTACTTGTTCTCCTTTATCAGGGTCTCCAATGTAAATGTGGATTGTATTGCAGGATACTGAGTTATGACATGATGTTTCTACAAATTTGTGCGAGTCTGATGGTTATATATTGCAGGAAGAAATAATGAAACTCCTTCCCAGTGAAACAAAGCAAAATATTGGAGAGCGGCTCCTCCATCCAGAAGAACTTATTAAGCTGTGCCTTGAAGGTAAAAGCCCAGAGCTTTCATTATGGGCATTTGATGTGTTCGCATGGACTAGCTCCTCCTTCCGCAAGAGCTATAAAAAACTTTTAGAGGATTCCTGGAAGAACGCTACTGATATGGATGATTGGAGTAAAATGTATCAGGCATCAATTACAGAAGGGTGGACTGATGAGATAACATTGCAGAATTTGAGAGAGACAGTGCTTTTCAGGGCTTCAAATAGGTGTTATGGACCACAAGCAGAAATTTATGAAGAAGGATTTGACCAGGTGTTGCCCCTGAGACAGGAAATCTCGGAGCCTCGGAATCTGAAGGATTATGGTTCGTCTGTGGATTCAATACTGATGCAGCATAAGGATTACCCAGAGGCAGGCAAATTGATGCTGACTGCAATCATGTCGGGGAGTTTGCAGGATGATGGTGGCAGAGAAGAAGAGGGTCCTACTCCAATGGAGTGACATCAAGAAGAAACGGTTCTTAGCAATGACTTCTTGGATGTGTTGCTAACTCTTTATGTATCATTGTAAGTTTGTAATATCACTAGGTTTTTAATCTTAATGTTTTTTCATGTTCAGTTCATTAATTTTGTATCTCGACAGTATAGTTAATGAGGATTATAATTTGTTCATGGTTACAGTTTAGCCATTTAACAAGCCCATAGGCCTCTTCCGCTTTTTTCTTGAGTTTTGTTTTTGCCTTCATTTCTTTTGCTTTAAGAATTTATTATGGGCCGCCGAATTACCATTTATCTAAAAAAAATTAAGTTGATTGGAGCTGGATATCATTTTTTTTTTTTAATTTTTTTTTTCACATGTAGGTTTGTTTAGATTTTTACAAATGCATTTTCAGCCCGATTTATTTTGGATTGGTGTATGTTTTTTTGTTTTGAGTGGAATTGTTGATTTTCAAACTTAAATCTGAATTGCCATCGATTCCAAAGTTTAAACTTATAGAAAATGAGCAAGTTATTCAAGTGGTGAAACATTGCAAGTTTCAATGGAGCCACCTCGACTTTTGTGGCCCAGCTGGATTATCAATCAGGTAGTAGGTACTAAAATTTTTGGATCATCTGCAAGAAATATTTTTGAATATATATAATCATGTAGAATGTCACACAATGATAAAATAAATGTTTAAGCTCTATATAAATATTTTTATGTATTCAAGAATGAGAAGATTTTGATATCATATCACCTATATATAATGGTTACATATAAAATTTAATAGTTTTATTGTTTCAAGACACTACAACAAAAATAGATCATACATGATCATTAGAAGACATAATACAATGAGTTTTTAGAAACTTGTATCACCAACAAATATGACATGTTGGATTGAAGCGTAGATTTCAATAAAGATAAAAAGACGGGCCTAGAAAGACAATCATATTAATTCAGACAAAATACAACGAGTCATTACAAATTGTCATATTAGCTTTAATCAAACATGGCGGGCCAAAGTGATCCACGTATCTTTCTACGTGTATGACATGTATTGCCACGGTGTATTATCAAATTAATATGACAGGTTAATATGATGAGTCACTATAAGAGTCGTTACCTTACATTTTTTTTACAATAGACTTAAAAATTGTCGTATGAGAAAAAAACAATAAGCTTGTAGGGCCGTTGTATACCCCAAAACGACATAATGTCTTATAACGGGCCTATAAAGCTTGTGTACTAGTCAAAACAATATCAGGAGCCTCATGCAAGAAAGTTAGCGGTGTTCTATTGAGAAAAAAGGAAATGAAGAACACACCTACATTTTCATTTCAAAGGAAAAGATGTGCTATTATGAATTTTCAAAAAAGAAAGATGAATTATATAACTCAATTTCAGTTTATTTTTTTATAAATTTTGAATTTATAATATTGAATTGTATTTTAATATGGTATCAAAATTAAAAATTATAGATTCAAAATTTATTATTTATTTATTTTTATTTTTTAAAGTTTATTTTTTACGAGTTTGGCGATTCAAAAGCTAATAAAAAGTGGTTTTAATCGTGGATATGGAAAACAATGGTCTTTAGACCCTTCGCATTCGTATGATGTCTGCAATGGACTTTCTACTTCCTTCTTGCTGCATTTTCATGAAGGTTTTGATTGGGCAATAAATTAATGTATACTGTACTTTTATTTTTGCACGTTAGCCTAGTTGGAAGAGTGTAATCTTAATCTTTTTTTTTTTTTTGATGAATGAGTGTAATCTTAATCTATGTATGTCATGGGAAGGCACTAATCATGAAGCGGTACATTCTACTCTCCTTACAATATAAATAAATTAATTAATTCTCACTGGTATTTTTAATAGTTTTTTTTTTTCATTAGAATTTATATGGTAGAAAAAATAATTTTTTTTTCTATTTATGTGACACAATATTTATTTAAAAGTTATCTCAAGTAATTGTGTGCAGAATAAACTAAAAATTAACTAAAATTGATGCGTCAGACTGTTAAGAGACATTTTAGAAATAGACAGTATTTTTGACATCTTCTATTTTTTTTTATGCCACATTAGTTTAATTATAGGTATACAAAAACTCAAAAACCCGATCTAACCCGTCCAATCCAATCCAACCCACTATAAAAACTAAGTATTTAGTTCAGGTGAGGATTGTAATTTCTCTAACCTGATATCATAGGGTTGAGTTTGGGGTTTATTCATTAAAAATTAGATACGACCCAATCCAAAGTATATTAAAAAATAAATAAAAATTAATATTTTACCTTAAATTTGTTTTTAATATAAGCAACATAATTTATTTTTATATTTAGTTGAACATATATTTTTATAATTTGAATTAAATTTATTTTTATTTTTAGTTGAACATGTATTGTTTTAGTTTGAGTCATAATTTATTTTTTATTTTTAGTTGGATATTGACTGTAATTTGCATTTTATAAAAGATTTTTTTGTTTATTTTTTATATTGTAATAGTTTATGCAATTTATTTTTTCAAAAATAACGAAGAATAAATTATAATCATAATTAATATTCAATTTTTATAAAAAAAATTAAATTTGTAAAATATGAACGGATTAACCTGGCCAATTCAACCTGCACTTTATGGGTTGGATTCATCACCATAACCAAATTGGATTAGGTCACAACTTGAATAATCCAGTTTTGATAGGTTGTGTTGAATTTTTTTAAAAATCCAACCAATTAAATCCATATACAGTTTTAAAATTTAACAGAATCATTAAATGCACTTTTTGATTAATCACAAAATTTTGCTGATTACTTCGGTCTAATTAATTTACAAGTTTTTTTATTTTTTTATTTTTATTAACTATTTATATTAATTTACAGTTTTATGTTCCAAACAAGTCAATTTAGAGACGCGTAAATTTTTCGAGGACGCTATATGTGAATATATAAAGATGTCGGCCAATTAATTAATCACATATATTTAATTTTGATTTTAAAAAAGAGATATAAGGACTTTTGTCAACATAATTTTTTAATCGATATATTTTTAATTAATATATCTTGCACATGCATCATGCTGACCTAAGGCCACATATGCATGCAATATGACTTCAAAATCCAATCTCTCGCACATGCATCATGCTGACCTAAGGCCACATATGCATGCAATATGACTTCAAAATCCAATCTCTCTTGTATGTATATGATACAGGGATAATTTTATCCACACTTATTTAAATTTTAATTCAAAATAAATTTTTAGGTTCTGTATATTTTAATTTTTTTTATAGTATAAAAAATCAGTAACTCTGATGGCGTCAGAGTACTAAAAAATATTAATGCCTTTATCATAATAAAATAATAATAAATTTGAAATTAAGTTGGTTTTTTATATTTTTTGAATGATGACAAGACATATAATCGTTGCTCCCAACGGTCACAAATATGTCTATATATAACAATAGGAGAGAATTTTAAAAACACCATTTTACATTATCATTTGCAATATTTTTTTATTATACACCAGGTTTTTCTTCTAAACTTATTAACATCATTTCAACCTTGTTTTTAGGCATACGAGAGTTTGCAAAAACACCATTTCTAAGCAATTCCAGCTAGAATGCCCTTTAATAATAGCACAACTAAACATCTTTGAAATGTTTTCTAAGCTTCATCCTCATATGGAATCAAAGTTTGCAAAGCAATCATCAACCAGTAGCAGTGATATAAATAGCGGAATGATGAAATTTAGAAATATGAGGTGTTATTGTGGAAGAAAAACCGATATAAGATATCATAGTCAACACAAAATCCAGCTCGACTCTATTTTTTCTGTTTACAAGGGAAATGTGCTTACTATAGTTTTTGAATTCTTGATGATGAAGAGTTTAATCTAGACGTTGATGCAAGTAGTGGAAGAATGCCAATACATTCCAATGAGGCAAGTCAAATGCATATGCAAACAGAGATTAAAACTCTAGAAGCAAGGGTGTAAAAAATTGAAGCAATGCAGCTAGTCACGAAGACAATGTTGTTGTTCTTTGGAATTCTAATTGCTATAGTTGTATTTGCATTTGCATTCAAACATATGTAATAAATGTATGAAGAACAATATTGAAGAGTAAACGTTTAGAAATAATTGCATTTAACTTCGTCAAGTGAATATTGCAGTTACAATCCAATATTGTCTATATATAATAGGGATGCAACCCCATTAGTCACTTAGTACATTATGTTGATGTGCTTTCAAAAGAAATAAGTGGGGCACATACACTGTCATCCTCTATACCCATCCTAAATTATACCACCCAACAAAACTATGACTCTATATAGGTTAATTAATAACCACAGACATATTAAATTTCATTTACAGCCCAAATATACATCAAAAGAATTACAAAACGATTGTCCTTAATTGTTATAAGAACATTAAGCAGTCCTACAAAACTATTCACGTGCACAGCTAATCACAAACACATATTAAACATCTATTCATCTATTTGATGTCAAAAAGCTACAATGACATAGCTACTGCTTATGTAGAAGATCTTACTTCCCCATTTTGATGCTACAATAATGACAAAATATTATTTAAGTCATTAGGTTTTATAATGTAAAATTCTCTTAAAGTAAACCATATAAATGTTATACCTTAGTGGTCCTTGCTCTCTTTTGGTTGACCACATTCTTTGGACAAGTCCTTTTGTTATGACCAAGGACTTTGCAGATGCCATATTTTATGGTGAATGACCTTGCATGCTTCTCCGGTTCTTCTGCCTCTCCCTTTCTAGCTATTTTTGGTATGCTAGGAAACTACTTTATTACTGGTTACAATACCTGATCATGCTCGACCTCCGGCCACAAAGTTTCATTTGGTAACGGGTGAATGACACTGTTGTAAGTAAGTCTATGTTGTTTTCTTTAGGGAATTTCCAACATAGGCAGTGGGATCATCCCTTTTGTACATGATGTAGGCCGAAACATGCTTACAGGGTATCCCAGTGATTTGCCAAGCTCCACATCGACAAGTAGGTTTCTGCAAGTAGATCACAGACACCATAGTCTCATCAATTACTTCAAATTTTGTGCCTGTTGCCCAAATAATCCTCAAGTGCCTTGCCTCTAACTGAATCTGTTCAATATTCCTCATAACCTTTGGAGGTACTGCAGTGGTCCATTTTAGGCTTTATTCTTTATCTTTTAAAGCTTTTTCATCATTAGCCTCCTAATGTGCTCAAGCAATGACAAAATTGGTTCACCCCTTTGAACATTAAGCTCACTGTTGAACGACTTAGTCATGTTATTTGTAACATGGTCAGTCTTAACAGCCACATCGAAAGCATGCCAACTCCAATGCTTGGCTGGGATCTTTTTCAGCCAATCATATGCATCATAACTGATGCTCTTAATCTTCTCCAGTGTAGACAAAAACACCATATGCTCATATGCCCTAGAGTTGCCCAATATAGGTTCCTTAACATCACTCCAGAAAATTTGGCTTTGAGATTTAAAAATATGTGTCTAACACAAAATCTACTTGGGGAGTTTAGGAAATAGATAGACAATGCTCCCAAAAATGCCCTTCTATCTATCACTCATGAAAGTTATAACCATCCTTTCTTGTTCCTCTGTATATTGGAATAATAATTCCAAGAACCAACTCTAACTGCTGAGGGTCTCTCCTTCACAATTAGCTACTACAAATGGGAAGAGTCCACTGTTTGCATCAAGTGCAACTGCAGTTAATAAAACTCCACCAAATGGACTTCTCAAATGGCAACCATCCAATCCAATGAATGGTCGGTAGCCATACACAAAACCATCTCTCTATGTAGGCAGACTAAAAAAAAATCTTTGGAAAGTAGGGTTTGCAGATGGCACAGTCCTTATGTAAGCCATAATAGACAGTGTCCCATGATTCCTTACTCTTAAAGCATTCAAATACTTGTACATCTTGTTAGGATCCTCAAAAGTCACCACTTAACCTAGCAATGACCATCTTTTTAGCTCTCTATAGCTTTTGTTTCTTGTATTTTACCCCAAAAAAGATTCTAACTTTCCTATCTAGGGTTTTGATATCAATTGTAGAGTTGTCTCTAAACTCATCCTCTAGCTTCACAGAAAGCCAAATGGTTGTTACACCATCATTTTTCCTCTTTCTTGTATAAATGTTTTTAGGGTTGTAGGTCCTCAACTTAAATATGTTTTTGTCAGGCAAAAAGGATGCATGTGCCCTCCATGTACATCCTAGTTGTTGCATCCGACAATCACTCTTGTCCTTTCATTTTTCTTTCTTAACAATTCAAACCCTCTTTCTATGGAAAAGTCTCTTACCACCGACCTATAATGATGGATGCTCTCAAATATCATTCCACACTCTAGTTGAATTTTTCCTTCATCACTGAGTTTACACAACTTGTCATTCATGTTCTTAGACATTCTACCACAAGGCTCTCACAATCTTCATCACTTCCATAATCTCCATCACTAACATTTGATTGTAACCCTTAGTAAGTGAACTGACAGGACCCGCACTACCCAAGTCCTGCCTACAGGACTTAATCACCCTGATTAAGTCCCTAAGCAGTCAACAACTACATAATTAACAGTTTCACAACCCAAACTCCTAAATGCCAGAAATTTTAATAGAAATTTCGGCAGAGTTTTGTCTGTATTTATAACATTCCCCAAATTATTTACATGTACCTGCACGTCCAGACAATATTTCACAACAATACAGTAATTTCTCAGAAATACACCATATACATAATCTCCATAACATATATATTAAAATTGGATTACACAATATATCTCTAGCATATTACAGTTTGCTACTCAACTAACAAATAAACTTGCACAATCTAACTATGCTACTACTACCTTTAACTCGCTCCTCCTGCACTAACTAGCAACAGTAGCACGGCTAATAATCCAAAAACTACCTGAAACATAATTAAGAATTTTTTTGGTGCGGTGAGTACTTGCATACTCAGTGAGTAGAAACTAAATAGGAAAATAATATTTTCTTCCATACATAACGTATATAAAAATTAGTTTGTTCATGCAATCTCCTTGGAAAGTAGTTCGTCTTTCAAATTTCCGAATTTCCAAAATATTCATATATTTATATGTACATATATATTTAACATAATTAATATATTTGTTTATGTCAAAATGTCTTGAAATATAAAATAGCACACACAATCAATGCAACCAAATATATGAGGGACGTTTGGTGAAAAGCCACAGAACATATATATACGAACACATCATATATATACCGGGTGGGTAAGCTAAGTATTAAATTTCCAGTGAAAAGCCACAGACATATATGTGAACAAATCATCATATACCGAGCGGGTAATAACCATTTCTGTGAAAATCATTGTCCCTTCATATATTCACACATATATGCAATTCATAATCTCAGCTTGGCGGCATAATCCATCGCACAAGCATAAATAATACGGCGGCATAAACCATCGACTAATCACTTGGCGGCATAAACCATCTCACAAGTATAATTAATCTGGCGGTATAAACCATTGCCTAATCACTTGGCGGCATGAACCATCGCCAAGTATATCCAATGTCAAACCTTCCTACCCGGCGGCATAATCATCGCCCAAGTAGTCACCAACCTTGTTACACACTACTCGGCGGCATACTCATCGCCCAAGTAGTCACCACATAGGTGCCATGCATTTATGAATTCACACAAAATAATCACATTCATAAATACTTACTTGAAATTCATAATTAAAGCATTCTTTTAAACATATGTATAAATATGTATGTATTTATTCCAAAAGAAATAACAATGCAATATATATATCAATCTATATATATACATATATATACTTGAAAAAATTATTTAATCACAAAATATATTTCTTAATCATATAACCTTTGAATATATTGCAAAACCATAAAATATATGTATATATTCATGCATTTACATATATATATATATATATATATATTTATATATATATATATATATATGTTTCCACTCACAGAAATGCCGCGTTAACGTCTATCCACAGTTGGTCGCTCCTTGTCGTTCAACCGGAGTAGTTCCTTCCTCTAGTAATACAATAAAATAATATTACCAAATATTTCATTACCGTAATGTAAAATAAAACCCCATTTTTATTACCTATTTTCATACTTATGCAACTTTTCCCCAAATAACATAGGTTTATTAATTATATTTTTATTCAAATGATTTTTAGAGGTTAATACCTAAACTTTTATTCTTAATTTTCATCACAAATAAATTTCCAACTAAATTTATATCATCATCCACTTAAATTTTCCAATTAAAATTACTATCTCTCAACCAAATATAAAATCATCCTTCACAATTCCTCTATATCTCTTAATTATAATTTATTACATTAACTACAATCACAATTCATAATATATCATCATAATTTCATCAAAACACTTTCCAAACACTGGCAAATTTCCCTAAATTTTCATTCTCCAACTCTATACTACAATGCTTATCATTATACAATATAATTAAGCATAAGAAGCATGATTTACCTTTAATTGGAGCCAAAATTTCACACTTTCTCCAGAAATCCAAAAATTCCCTTTGTATCCTTTTTGTCAAATCTTTAACCTAGCTCACTAATCTTTAATTCTAACACTTGGGTTTTGTAAAGGAGTGAGAAATGAAGCTTTTGGTACAAATATTTTGGCGAGAGGTGGTCGGAATCTCTCAAAATTCGGTGAGAAAGAAATTCGGCTAAATATCCAAAAACTCAAGCTTATGGTGGTTTTCGGTTAAAACAAACATTACCAAAGTGTTTAAAAGGCTCTAAAACCTATGGGTAACCTATTTTTAAGCTAAATTTGGAAGAGATTGAAGTGGATTGAAATTTTTTCTCAAAAACCTTGGTCGGCAACCAAAAATGGGGAAGAAGAATCAGTGCCCGCGTGAGGAAGAAGGCTGGGGCCTTAATTCAGATTTTTTTTCCAAAATTCCAATTTTGCCCTTTCCATCTCTTCACATAATCATTTAACTACAAGGGCAAAATGGTCATTTGTCATTTTTTTTATTTTTTTTTCTTTTCTCATTTTTAATTTTACTTTCCTTTTTTTTTCTTCTTATACTAATTGTTAAATATACAATTTCACAAATTTTAATTCTAAATTTTTATATTCCTTTTAGATTAATTTTAAAACTACTTAAATAATTATTTTACTAATAATTATTTTTCTTATACAAGCATTAGTGTAATTAACTATATTATTAAACATAATTAACTCTAATTACCTTGCTAATCCTTATTTAAATTTTAGGATGTTACATGAACGTTTATTGTCATAACCCTCTTTACCTCTCACAAAACACTATTTACTGTCACTGTCATTCACTTCATGATCCTCATCTTCACTCAAAGCAAACTACTCATCCAGATGAAGTTCACCCTTAGAATTATCAATGGTTTATCGATAGTGATTGGTTGAATTGGGATCATCAAGTGGATTGTTGTTGAATGAAATGGATTTAGATGAAATGGGATTGCTATTGGTAATATGATTGGGATTGACACTATCACTATTTTTTTTCTACATTGGCAGGATAGCATACATTTGAACCAGTTTCACTATCACTATCAATGAAATCTAGACCTATTGGGCTATATCCACCACTTAACAATCCACTATTTGCATGGGGAACCTAAGTTTAGGTGAAATTTTGGTCATCTTCTGGTTGAGTGGGTAATGAGGCTGAATGTGCAAAGTGAACCTCATCTAGATATTCAACTTGCAATGGCAGTAAAGTACACTTAAAGTATATTTCTTCAAAACCTCTACCACTAAACGTTCTATACATTTCTAGTAAGTCCTTATCACTATGAATAATTGTCTTATAATTCTTCATCCAGGGTAACCTAGCTTCCATTATAAATCTCTTATCTTCCCTAATTCTTCTATGGCTTCATTACATAAGCACACTAAACTATATTCCTCATCATCAATCTCTATTGGACCATAGTTGCACCCTAAAAATTCTATATTAATCAAGAATCTTATTATTCTGGGAGAAAAAACAAAAAAAAACAAAAAAAAACAAAAAATCTCAGCAGAAATCCATTTGGGGAGTTTGTACATTCATCAGAAAGCAAAGTAATCTAGATCACAAGCATGCATTGCATAACTATCCATCCAAACATGCATTAAAGCATTTTTCTAAACTAATCCATGCATTACATAACCATCCATACAAACCTACAAATTTAAGCATTTTTCTAATAAAAATAGTGCATGAATCACAATCATGCATTTACATAAAACATGCATTAAATCATTTTTCTAAACTGATCCATGCATTACATAACCATCGGTCCTCAACTCAAATTAAAAGCATTTTTCTAACTCAACAGTGCATGAATCACAATAACTCAAACAATGCATGAATCACAAGCATGCATTAAAGCATTTTTCTAAACTAATCAAAATATATTATGATAATCAAAAATTGAATATCAACTTACCTTCAATGCAACCGATTTCTTTATCAACAAAGCAAGGGAAGTGCAAATTTTTCTTCGAACAAAGCAAGGCTCAACAAACCTATTTTAACATACAGAGAAGTCATTTTAGTCATAACATTTTTATAATATACAGAGAAGCATTATCAAAAATTCAAAACATTATTACACCATACCCTAAGAAACAAAAAATAAATAAAAACATCAAGTTTAGAGGAAAAAAAAAGTTTATTCTCCCAGAATAGTGCACTCAAAATCAAAAAACTTTCCCACTCTCTATGGATTTCAGAACCACAATCAGCAAAGAAAGCCAAGTGGCTGAGTTTAAAACTACAATCGGCAAAAAAATCAAAGAGTGAGAAAGATGATGAGTTTAGAACTACAATCGGCAAAGAAAGATAATGAATTTAGAATTACAATCAGTGCACTATAATCAGCAAAAAAAAAAAAAAAAGAGACCAAAAACACCTCTAGTTGAAAAAACCAGGGCTTCAAAGATTTAAAATAAAAACAAAATAATGACCATTTTTCACTTCTACAATCACTTACCTTCATTCTCACCTAGTCGATACCCAAGAAAAGCAAAGCTTGCACGGTGGATATGGAGGGAAATGATGGCACCAAAATCCCTTTTAGAATCTAAAAGGTCTATTCAGTGAAATGATACTAAGATGAAGAAGTTTGTTCATGAAGTTTTGCTACGGTTTCCAAGAATGCAGATCGCTTTAACGAAAACGGTCCACATCACAAATTTGATTTGTTAAATGACCATCTCACCTTTTTTGCATTAAATGTAATAGAATCTTACTGGCAAGGGTATTTTAAAGAATTTTTAAAATTTGAAAATCGTATTTGAAATTATACAAAACATCAGAGGATGTATATGAAATATTCCCATATGATATATCTATATGTAGAGAATGCTTCCATAATGTTATTTCTACTCAAAATAAATAGGATGCTACTAAGAAGAAAAAAGTTTTTTTTTTTTTTTTTAAACCAAAAAAGTTACGAAAGTAAAGATTAGTGTATCTTTATTATAACGAACGGTATCTGTAATACTAATCAAATCTTTATTCTCTTGATTAAAATTTAAGTGTTTTTCCATAAAAAATTTTACTGTACAACTAAAATATTTGTACTGAAACAATCGGATTCTGTCTATAAACAGAGAAAAATATTAATATTATTTTATTAAAAAAATTATTATTTTATTTATAGATAGAGCTATTTCATCAAAAAAATTTATAATGTTACTTTATTTATATATAATATTATTTTATTTACAAATAATATTACTTATTTATAAATGTTAATTATTTTAGTATGATTATTTTAAATGGTTTTACTGAGACTCATTTATTATAACATCTAGCTCTATTTAAAATGAACAATTGTATGACTTATATTTTTGGGATATTCTTTTTATTGTTTGGTTAATAAAAATTATGATCAGTACAAAATACAATGTAAAAATAGAAATACATCCGAACAATTACTTAAACCAGCGTTGCACTTTACGGTGAGACTGCAGAAATACATTATTTTAGAAAATAATCTCATTCTTGTTTTTGTATTTTCCATTTCGCATTTGACAGTATTTTGCACATTAACATGCTCAATTATTTTTTGCTCTGAGCATTTTTGTGCTTCTTAATTTCATTCCTTTAAGTTTAAACTTCATTCCTTTTGGATATATATTATTATTTGTTACCACTAATAATTAATAACAAATATTACTAATGTTGATTTACATGATAATCACTGAAGAACATATATTTCAATTTTTATTTTTCATTTTATTTGATGTTTGTCACTTCTAAAAAAGGAAAGAAAAAAAAAAAAGAAAACCAGTTCGGTTTGCGTAAGTGACTTTTATACGCGTGCGTCAACGCTTCTGTACAGAAAGTCTATAAAACCGCGTACTCGTGGCACAATTCTACTGGTAGCCGAATTGGCACGTGTGTGTGGCTGACATAGCAGCCGGCCAATTCGCGCCAATTCAGGCACACACGCATACTTGTGCGCCATCACGTGCTCAGATTTTCCACCTCCGCATATGCTCCGTTTATTTACGCTGCGCCTTAATCCTGCGTGGCAGCGCTTTGCCACTGTGCATACGCTTGCCCTGTCCACGCTGTACACTTGGCTGTCTGAGCACCAGTCCATGCTGTGCCATGCCCAGCCTATCCACTGCGTATCATTTCATTAAAGTACCACTCCCTTCAGCGAAAGGTGGCACAATTCTTCTGGGTACTACCGTCTAAAGCAGTGAACCATGAAAAAAGCAAAAAAACCCCTAAAAAATTTTCTTTACGAAATTAAATATATATATATATATTTATATTTTTGTGTAAATATAAGGTAATGTTATTGTTACGCAGGATTCATCGTCTACACATACAACCTCTAAGTCCGGTTTATAAATACCACTCCACTCAAACCGCTTTTCCAAACCACTTCTTCTTTTGGTCTCTGAAAAATGTGCCCGCCAAACAGAGACGGTGAAGCTTGTGCTAATACCGGCGGGGGCAGTCTAAGCGCCGGATTAATCATAGCCGCCGCTGCCTCCAACAACAACATTAATCCGGCCGGCAATAGAAACTGGCGGTTAGTTCGGTATACAGTTATTGGGTTTATCATTTCTCTCAAGAAAGCCCCTAATGAAGAACAAGCGAGACCAATTTCAGCTTCCTATGTTCGTTTGCCGCCAACTCCACCGGCCTCCGGTGAAGTCCAAGGTGCGATCGACATACCTTTTGAGAATTTTTCGGAGAGTCAGCAGCTTTTGGAAACACTCGATGCCATAGTGAAAAACAGAGATTTGAGTGCTCTGCGAAAACTTGGTGGTGTTGCCGGAGTTACTGACTCACTGCTAGAAGAATCTCACTTTCAGGTTTATTCAAATTACTTCCATTAATTTTTCTATTATTAGGAAATCCCACAAATTTATCTTAATTAATGATTATTCTATTTCTGTTACTGTGATGAATTCTAACGAATGAGTTTTGCTATTTGCAGTGGAATTGAAGTCTGTGGAAAATTTTAATTGAAAATATTTAATTTTATTTTTTAATATTAAAATTTACATGTGAAATTTTTATTGGTAACAATCTAAAATGTTGTTGGTGTTATTGGAGAGCTGCGGGGACAAATAATTTTTATTTTTATTTTTAAAAGGGCACTAATCACTTAATAAATGTCCCTGTTTACTTATTTATTTAGTTTTGAATTGAAAGGATAATTATTAATTTTCTATTGTACCTTATTATAGGAATTTACATTTTGATTTTATTTCTTTCAAAACAAAATTTTTTATTTTATTTATTTTAATTTATTTTGTTTTTAATTCAAAGTATAATTATTAATTTTTTTTGTACCTTATTAGAGGAATTTACATTTTTTATTTCTTTCCAAAAAAAATTGATATTATTTTAATTTTTTTTTTTTACCAAAAAGTAAACGCGATGCATATATAAATATTTTTCCCCCCCTTTTTAACGTTGATTTGTGCTTTGTAATGGTAGATTTTAATGTCAGAAATTTCAATTCAACGTGATCATATAACTTGATTGAGAATAGAAAAGTAATGGTAATTAATTAGTTACCAATTCAACAGGAGGAAGGGGGCAGTGACACACAAGCATGGAAGAGTAGCAGCAGCCCAATATATGAATCAAATGGCTTCTTTTACTTCTTATTGCGGGCTTTCAAAAGCTATACAGTTTTCCTGGTGTCTGTATCAGCTGGCTTAGCCTTTGCCATAGACATTATGAACCAAGGAGCCAAATATTGTTGGCCTGATGGCGTTGCCATACTCTTCGCCATTTCCATGCTTGTCGTTTGCCCTTCAGTTTCCAACTTCTACCACGAAAGAAAGCTGGTGAAGAAGCTTTTGAAGGACAAGAACAGGTTAGAAGTGAAAGTAGTAAGAAATAGAATGTCTCAACTTATTGCGATTTATAATGTAGAGGTGGGAGATAGAGTATGTTTGAAGAAAGGTGACCATGTTCCTGCAGATGGTTTGCTTTTAGATGGTGAAAACTTGGTGTTGGATGAAATCTTGAACTCGAAGATTGATTGCGTTCGAAACCCATTTCTTTTTGCTGGTTCTAAGGTTATGGATGGCCATGGTAGCATGATTGTGACATCAATTGGTGCAAACTCTGCTTCGGGTTGTGAGGTTCTGAAATTGGTTTCTACACATGGTTCAAATGAGAAGAAGCTCGTTCAATCTTTAATGGACAAGTCTTACGCTTATTTGGAGACTCTTTCTCTTTGTGCCTCTGTGCTAATTGCTTTGACGATGTTAATCCATCTACTAATCTTTAGAAAAGATCACAGTAGCGACAATGTAATGCCAGAACTAAAAGGAGAAGTTTCGATGAAACTTTTAATGCAAATTTTGGAGAGGGTTTTATTGAAACCTCAAGGGAAGGTTTCCAACTTGGCGAGCATGCTTGTAATCACTGTCATAGGGATACAACATGGGATTCCCGTTGTGATTACAGTTTCACTTTGTTGCTGGAAGGAGAAGTTAGAGTTGAATCAGGTCGATCCTCGAAATCTATCAGCTTGCGGCTCAATGGGACTAGTTACAATCATCGTTCTTGATGCAAGTGGAATTTGTAATGAAATGGAGGTTAAAGAATTCTGGGTAGGAAAAAAGGATATTAGCAATAATGAACTGGGAAATGAAATTGATGAAGAGGTTCTTGATGCTCTGCATCGAGGGATTGGATTACCGGTTCTGTTGCCTGAGGAATCTGGTAGTCCAATAAATAATACTCTCATTTCTTGGATGAAGCGAAGATGGGATTTGAACATGGAAATTTCGGAGAAGAATTTTAGCATTTCTAGTGAAAGATTGAACTGTAGCAACAGAGTTGATGGGGTTTTAATGAGGAAAACCAGAGATGAAGAGCACAATCTGCACTTGCATTCCAAAGGGGCTGCATCGATTATATTGGAAATGTGTTCACACTTTTATGATACCAAAGGGAAAAAGCATGCCATGAGCTCTCAGAAAGGATTTTTTGAGAAAGTGATCGAGAATATGGAAAATAAAGGTCTTAGACCTTTTGCATTTGCTTGTAGACAAACAGATAGTGAGGAACTTAAAGAAGATGAACTGAACTTGTTGGCAATAGTAGGTCTGAAATATGAATGTCAGAATGAAATCAAGTCAGAGGTGGAAGCTTTTAGAAAGGCAGGAGTAATGGCTAAATTAGTATCAGATGATGAGCTATCAGCAGTGAGAGCCATAGCTTGGGAACTGGGATTCATTGACAGGGTTTCAAACAATTTGGCTATTGAAGGTCAAGAAATTCGACAAATGATCGAATCATCGAGGATTGAGATGGTGGATCAGACCACTGTGATTGGAAATTGCCTCCCAAAGGACAAGGTTCTTATGGTGGAGCACTCAAAGAAAAAAGGTCATGTTGTTGCATTCTTTGGAGGGTGGACAACAAGAGATGCTCTAGCTTTAGAAAGTTCTGATATAGTAATAACAGAGAAAATCAGGAGCACTGAAAAGGCAAGAGAGCTTTCTGATATTTCAATTGAAAATTTTTCTTCATTGAGTCTGATTTTGAAGTATGGTAGATGTGCATACCACAACATTCAGAAGTTCTTTCTGCTCCAATTCACTGCCTCGATATCTGGGTTAATAATATCTTTTGTTGCCACAGTGCATTCTGGAGACTCCCCATTATCAGCACTGCATTTGATATGGATGAATTTGATTCTGTGCCTTCTTGGCGGCTTCATGATGGTAATGGAATTGGAAGCTCAGGAACTACTCGCAGCTCGACCTGCTAAGAGGACTCAGTCACTTCTAACCAAGGTCATATGGAGAAACATAGTGATTCAAGTTTCATACCAGGTTTCTATTTTCTTGATCTTCGAATTTGGGGGACATATGCTCTTAGCCAGCAACAAAGGCGAAAAAGATGTGCCAAAAACCATGATCTTCAATATTTTCATCCTATGCCAGATTTTCAATCTGTTCAATGTGATGGCCTTGGGAAAGAAGCAAGTCTTAAAAGTTGTCCTCCATAGCTACTGGTTTTTGGTGTCTTTGGGTATTGTTATGGCCATGCAGATCTTGATTGTTGAGTTTGGAAAAGATGTAGCGAAGTGTGTGAGACTGAATGCACTGCAATGGACTGTATGTTTCCTCCTTGCTGCATTTTCATTGGGTTATGATTGGGCAATAAAACAGGTTTTGGCTTACTTCCCAAGTTACAGGTTAGCTTGGGATTTAGCAAATTCATACCGTGGATTCTCAAATAGGAGACTATTTCCCTTTGTTTCTTTCTGGGGTCTTCCAATATTTTCTATGTTCCTTATCTTCTCTGTATCATATTATTTCCGTCCAAATATTGCATATAGTAGTTAATTTCCTAGAAAGTTAGCTAGATTGATGTAGCGTGGAGGTTAACACTAGCTAGCTGCTTTGTAAACGGGGCAATATCCCAAAAAATGTAAATAGAGAAAGCTCTATTGGTTTGCTCTTAGCCCCAGTTAGGTAGGTTTTTTTCTTGTCCAAAAGTTCTACTTTGAACGCTCTACGTACTTGTGCAAAAAAAAAATGTTTGGCACATAAGTGTTAATAAAAAAATTATTTTCAGCAGTTCAAATTTTAAATTTAAAAAAAAATTATTTTCAGTCTATACAGAAAAATTAAACTGAGCATTAAATGTTTTTTTTACTACTAATTCTGCGTTTTTCTGTTATAGTATTTAATTAACACAGCTTAAGCTATATCAAACATATATTTACTCCACAAGTATATATGTATCCTACAGTCTGAGCGTCCTTTACTATTGTAAGCATGCGTGTTCTTCTTCGCTAATCTGGCTTTGGATATTAATTATAAATCCATTTTTATTATATTTTTCTTTATTGGGCCATAAGTACTTTTTGATTAACAAGAAACAGTTATTATGTATATATTATATTACACAGTTGGACAATAAAAACTGCCAAATTTTCGTAACATAGACTGGAACGAAATTTTTCATTGAATAGAAGTTTTTTTTTGTGGTAAATGTTTTTTTAATAGTCAATTAATTTTCAAAATTAGTATCGAATAGATTCTGCTTAGAAAATAATTTATTGATGATATTGTTTTAAATGATATTATTGATGAAAATAATTCAAATGATTTATTTTTTATATTATTTTATAATATTTACTCTTTATTTTGTGGTTTTTGAACATTGTCTACGTCTGTTCGTCTTTGACGAACTCTTTGCAACAATGTCCATGTCTTACACAACCTTGATCTTCTTCATCTTCTCCATCTTCTCTAGCTTAGCAACAACAGCATCAGCAGAACAATGAATCATCATCTTCCTTTTCATTCTTCGACTCTCCGTAGCGTCCAACCAACAAGAACCGTACTATTCTTCTTCTCACCCAATTAAGGCCGAATAAAAAAAAAAAAAAAAACGCCAGATTTGTAACCGGATCTTCTGAATTCCATTGTTTCTCAAATGATTACCATATCCATGAATTTTCTTCTCATTTCATCAAACTTGACAGAAAATCCACCAAATTCTCTAAAGCGGAAAAAAAAAAAGTAATTGCACGGTTACTTTTTGAGCTTCCATACATATAAATTATCAACATAACCCTATTATCAAAAAAAATTATCAACATAACCCACAAATTTACAAAAAAATAAATAAATTTAAAATTAAAGATTGGAACATGGAGATATAACCATGAGAAAGAAGAGAGAGAGAGAAAAGGAGGGGCAAAGAGAGAACAAAGAGAGAGAGAGAACGAAAAGAGAGTAAAGACTTACAGAATAATAAAAATTAATAAAATTAAATAAATTGTTGTATCGGCATGTTTACAGACTCTTCACAAATAAAAGCTCACTTTGACTGTTTTTATTTTTTTTTTCTACATCAGTTAGACAGTGTGTCAGTGGCTTTGCACAAAATTATTTGGGATAATTTTTTTAAAATACTATTTATGTACCGGAAAAATTAAGCAATAGATAAAATAATTATTGGAGATGTTTTTAGTTAATAAATAAATTTATTGTTGGGGTGATTGTCTAATTGACTTTTTAAGAAAAAAAGTAATTTTTAAAAAACTTTACAATATTGAATAGAATTTGATAAATAGATATTCAATTTGGCCCTGCTATTTATTTTAAATATTACTAACAGTGAAAAACAATTCATTTAAAACATTGTCAATATTGTATATATAATATATTTATTTTTATAATCCACATTTTCATTCGGAGTCACTTATGAAAGCTTGGTTATGGTTTACCCATTTGGCTTCCTCTTGTAATTTAGCTTTAGATATTAATTACAAATCCTTTTTATATTATTTTTTAATTGGCCATAAATCCTTTTTGATTAATAAGAGACAGTGAAAACCTTATTATGGAGATACATTATACTACATGATTGGTCTATAAAATCTACTAGTTTTCAACACATTTTTAGAAGACTAAAAACAAAATTGGACTAAATAAAACTATTTAATAAAGTAAAGTCTTCAACATATTTTATACTATAAAAGTTATATTAGTGTGATTAAAAATTAATCAATTAATAAATAGATATATGATTGTAAGCATTAAAATTTTGCATTGATTTTGTCTACTAGAAAGCTAATATGAAAAAATGAACTCTTTTAAAACAGTAAATTAAATTATCAAACAACATATAAATTTTACTAACGTTCCATCATCAACAATGATAAATAATATTTTCTTTTTTTCCTTTGGATAAAATGTTAAACAACTTTAAACCTTCATTTTTATTTTGGGGGGCAACGAAGAGGGATCAAAGAACGAAAACAAATAAAATCCAAACAAAGCTAAAACAGGACTAGGATAGTCATCAATTAGCTATTATCCTAATCCAGATTTAAAAAAAAAAAATTCACTCTGCATTTGGTTCAATATTCGTTCATGGTTGGGAAAAATTGGGATGAACCCGGCATAGCCAACAAGGCTTTTGCATGATCCAAAATACATATTCGTGGTCAGCATTCACTGCCCACCAACCAGATCTTTCCTTGCCACATGGCAGACCAATAACCTCAATCTGTTGTCTCAGAAAATCTGCATAGAAATCCACATTCAACCTCAAGACCAATAGAATTCTGCTGATGTGTAGATTTCCTAATCCTCAAAATCTTCCTACTCCCCTTATAACATCTCTACTCCCACTCGGTTTACCTCCACAGGCTTCTTCACTCCACCACAGCTTACACACATCAACAAAAGTAAGAAGAAGCTTTGCATACCACCATGGCCACCTATGCCATCCATCAGTCAGCCTTTGCCGGCCAGACCGCTCTGAAACAATCTAATGAGCTCGTCCGAAAGGTCGGCAGCTTCGGTGGCGGCCGTATTTCCATGAGGCGCACTGTTAAAAGTGCTCCTCAAAGTATCTGGTAACTGTCTAATTTATATATCTATATGAAAATTCAAAGCAAAAAGGGCTTCTGCAATTATAATGTATAGTTATATTATATAGTTTATCAATGTCAAATACTATTTAATCACAACAAAGTATTTAACATTAGGGCTTCTACAAACTTGTAATTCTTTGACATACACAACACTTTATAGCTCAGAATCAGATTATAAATTCTACTCCAAATTCACTCACCTACCCTTATGCTAATCGATTAAACAGGTATGGACCAGACCGTCCAAAGTACTTGGGACCATTCTCAGAGCAAACACCATCATACCTGACAGGTGAGTTCCCGGGTGACTATGGATGGGACACAGCAGGGTTATCAGCAGACCCTGAGACCTTCGCCAAGAACCGGGAACTCGAAGTCATCCACAGCAGGTGGGCCATGCTTGGGGCACTAGGCATTGTCTTCCCTGAAATTCTGTCCAAGAATGGTGTCAAGTTTGGTGAGGCAGTTTGGTTCAAGGCTGGTGCTCAAATCTTCTCAGAGGGCGGTCTTGATTACCTTGGCAACCCCAACCTCATCCATGCCCAGAGCATCCTGGCAATCTGGGCTGTTCAGGTTGTGCTTATGGGATTCGTTGAGGGCTACAGAGTTGGTGGTGGACCACTTGGTGAAGGGTTGGACCCAATCTACCCTGGTGGGGCCTTTGACCCTCTTGGTCTGGCTGATGATCCAGATGCATTTGCTGAATTGAAGGTGAAGGAACTCAAGAATGGTCGGTTGGCAATGTTCTCTGTGTTTGGATTCTTTGTTCAGGCTATTGTCACCGGAAAGGGACCAGTCGAGAACCTTTTCGACCATGTCGCTGATCCAGTTGCCAACAATGCATGGGCTTATGCTACAAACTTCGTCCCCGGAAAATGAAATGACCGTAGATGGTTGGCTTTCAACTGTAACATTACCAAACTGTCATTCTCTTGTTGAAGTTCTCTAGTATGGACTCCATGTACTGATGTAATTCTGCTACTAGAAATTGCTTGTCTTGGAACTTGTTACGTTCACTAAAACCATCACTGCTTTGTGCTAGAACTTACTATTGGTCTTATTTGCTGTATGGGTTTTTTCATCAACTCAATTATTCTTCGCTGCAGTAGATAAAAGTAAAGTCGATACAAATAAATTTGTTTTCATCTAAAAACAAACCTGGGTATGGACCTACTGCAGGGATGATCTGGAAGGTACAAAATCAAAATGAAACGAATGGAAGATGCCTCTGGGACAATTTTTATTTTCTTTTTCTTTTTCTCGGGGCAACTATTGCTCTCAATTCGGGAATCCCCTTACTCATAATTCTTCTAGCCTTCTTGATGAGAATATGCTCAAAAGGCTATCCAAACTTGTTGCCCAATTGAAATTGCTGTGAATGAGCAATGCAAATCATTTCTATTATTTTTCACAATACTCCAGCCTCACTACTCTATAAGCGACTCAAAAACAAAATATTATACTTTTTTAACAACTGGAAAAAATATATCATGTTAAAGATCACCTATACTGATATGCTATATACATAAAATGAACATGTTAAACAAATATCCGGACTTTGATCACCAGATAAAATGGCTGCTCTGGTTTTCCAGTGCACATATCAAGTGGCAACACAAGCCATGAAGCACCAATGAAAGTCAACAAAACTTGGCAGTTACCAAAAATCTTTACAAGAACATAACCCAATTTTAAAATGGGTTTTCCAATGCACATATCAAGATCTTGGTTAAGCATGGCAACACAAGCATTGAAACGCCAATGAAAGACGACAAAACTTGGCAGTTACCAAAAATCTTTGCAAGAACATAACCCTTTTTTTTCAAAAATGGGTTTTCCAATGCACATACCAAGATCTTGGTTAAGCATGACAACACAAGCGTTGAAGCGCCAATGAAAGACAGCAAAACTTGGCCGTTACCAAAAATCTTTGCAAGAACATAACCCATTTTTAAAATGATGGAAACGACTAGTATCTCTCACAATAATCTCTCTATTATAGATATTAGATAGGAGTTTTGTGACTGAATGGCAATCATTACAGACACGAAGGTTCTTTATGATCCGAATAGGATTCGCAGGTTCTACATTAATGAGACCAAAAGCAATGGCCAACCTCTCACTGTGGTTTTCTAGTTCAGCTTCCTTCTCTTTCTCCCCGTCGAGACACAAAAGAACTTGGCTTGTGTCAGGAACATGACCCATAGATAACAGCTTCTCTCTCATTTCTTTCAACTTAGAATATATCTCTTTTGTTTGTGGATGTGATTTATCACCCACAATAAATTCATGAGTTACACCTTTGTGCTCTATACAACTGCATCCTGGCTCCTTTTTAATTCCTCTCTTCTTCATTTGTTCTCTTACCTGTGAAACTTTGTCCCACTGACCAGCTGCAGCATACATGTTAGAAAGAACAACATAGCATCCATTAGTATTAGGAGCCACCTCCATCAAACGATGAGCTGCATAGTCACCAATATTGACATTTCCATAATTCCTAGAACCACTCAGTAAACTCATCCAAATTACTTTGTTCGGTCTGACTGGCATACTCTCAATGACATTCTTTGCCTCTTCAAGATACCCAGCACGACATAAAATGTCTATTAAGCAACCATAATGTTCAATTGTGGGTTCAATACCATAATCATGAATCATGGTATTAAAATAGTAACGACCAGTATCAACCAATCCTGCATGACTGCATGCATTCAGCACCCCTAGGAAAGTTATAGCGTGAGGCTGCATTCCAGCTTTGCACATTTCAGAAAATAGCTCAAGAGCTTCCTTGGCCATACCATGCATTCCTAAACCTACAATTATAGCAGTCCAGTGTCCCAGCTTCTTCCTGGGAATTGTTTTAAAAACTTTTTGAGCGTTCTCAATGCTCCCACATTTGGAATACATTTCTATTAGTGATGTGCCAAGAACACCTTCAAATTCAAATCCATTTTTCACCATGAAAGAATGAATCCATTTTCCCTTACTGAGGACAGCTAATCCTGAAACTGCAGACAGAGCACCAAGCAATGTAACATGACTAGGCAAAAGATCCTCAGTCAGCATTTCTTCAAACAACTCCAAAGCTTCCATAAACTTCCCATTAAACTCATAACCAGCAATCATCGAATTCCAAGTTATTTGATTTTTAGTTGGCGCCTGATTAAACAATTGGAGTGCCATCACAAAATCTCTGGATTTCATATACCCATTAATCATGGCATTCCAAGAAACCATATTTCTATCTGGCATCCGATTAAATATCTCCCTAGCCTTCTCAATCCTCCCACATTTTGAGAACCCATCAACCAATACAGTCCACGAAAAATAATCCCTGTCAGGCATTTGTTCAAACACTTCCATTGCCAGTTCAACTTCCCCACATCTTGAATACCCATCCAGCAAAGAATTCCAAGAAACCAAATCCTTATCACCCATTCCATCAAACACTTTCCGGGCCGATTCAATCTCCGCACATCTAGAATACATACTAACCAAACTACTCTGCACAAACTTATCTAAACCAAACCCAATTTTGAACACCAACCCATGAATCTGTTTCCCTTCCTCGATCGCATTCAACCGAGCACAACCTTTTATCACACAGGGCAAGGTAAAAACATCTGGTGTCAGTTCATGAAGCAATTCACAGAACAGAGCAATGGCATCGTTGGATCTTTGATTTTCAACGTAACACCTGATGATAATATTCCAAGATAACAGTTTGGGTTCTTGAATTTGCTCGAAAACGGAGCGAGCATAGTCAAGGTTGCTAATTTTGGGGTCTGCGTAAAGAGCTACGAAGCGAGAAGCCATTGAAGGGTGGTTGAAATTGCCAGTTTTGAGGGATAAAGCATGAAGCTGTTTTATTTCTTGCTGGGTTTTACAGGCTTGAAGACGAGAAAAGAGGAAGCTTTGAGGAGAATCTAGTTGTTGAAGCATGGAATGAGAAGGTTCTGCGTGCCTCAGCATTTCAATGGCTAAAGAGTTCGAACTGACTTCCAGATCCGGTGGCTGAAATAAATTGATCTTAAAAGTTCCATTATAGTTCTGGGTAGAGTATGAGAATTTATAATAAACTTTAAAATTCAATTACTTCTGAAAATTGGGCCTATTTTTTTATTTTTATTTTATTTTCTTAAACTTGATTGTCTCTTTAAAACAATATTAGCTTTGAACATAAAAAACCAAGCAATTAAAATAATTTGTTTAAAAATTATTTAATATAATGAAGAAATAAAAAGAGAACAATTTAAATTATATAATTTTCAGTTCAAAATAATGAAATTGTTATTCACATTATAATTTTTTTTTAAAGAATTCACAATATAACATTACTAAACCAAATAACGTGATTGGTAAAAAAAAAAATGTATTACAAAATGTTTTTAGAAATGTAACACGGTTTGACTTTTAATTTTTTTTTATTATATTGTCATCAATTTAGCTTAAGAACATACATTTTGATTTAAGGCAAACATTATTTTACCTCTATCACTTAAAATTCATTTAGCACTAAAGTATAAAGTTTACAGATCTATTATTTGACTCTTATGACAAAGTTGGTAATTGCTATTATATCCAATTCTTAAAACAAAAATCTTGACCAAATTGAATTTGATGTCAAAGTTAAATTAATCTCTAATCTCTTTCCTTTAACATACCAAACTCACAAATTCAACATGTCAAACAAATAAATCCTAAAATATAAAAATATACAGCATTTTCTATTATCCCATAAAGAATAAAAAGACCAATTAGTTGCATTTTAATACTTTGCATATTAGTTAGATTGTATACTAACTTTTGTATTTAAAATGTTTCACATTTAGCTCTTAATTTTCAATTTATTAACTTGTAAAAAGTTTAAAAATAAAAAATTGATGAAATTTATCATGAATCAATTAATCATGAATCAATTTTTTTATTTGTAAATTTAGAAAACTAATTAATTTTCTAACTTTATAAATATTTTTATTAGTAAACTTTATTTTTGGGAAACAATTAGTAAACTTGAAAATCAATTTAAAAATTAAATATTAAAAATCTAATCTGATTAGAGTAAACCATAATTTTATTTTATTTTTGGGTTTGGGGGGACAAATAAATTACAAACAGCCCTAGTTTACCGAACAGTCTTTTAACGGATCTGCTTATTGTTTCTCGCTCTTTTCCTCATAGAGCAATAAGCATGGTCCTCCAATGACCACGTTCACCGAGTCGGCGAGTTCACTCACCACATTCCTACCAAGCCAACCCCCTTAACCCCCTATTTCCTAGATCTCTGAAACCCAACAGAACGCCCCGTCTTCATCATCTTCTCCACCCCTCATGAACTTCCACAGCCCGAAATGTTAAAGCCCCCCTCCATACCCATATCCACCGTTCGCCTCCAAACCATTCATTTGCTATTGGGTTCTCACCGTTTTCTCAAACCCACATCAAAATCCGAACTTTCTGTCAAATTCTCAACCTCACCCTCTGGACCTTTCCCGTATGTGGTTTCGAGAATCTGTGACATTCTGTGTGATCCCCAATGGGAAAAGAGCTCAGAGCTCCGGCACATGTGCCACAAACTGGGAACCCATCACGTGTCCAAGATTTTGGAAACCCACAGGAATACGGACACGGCGTTGCGTTTCTTCTTCTGGGTTTCGAAAAGACGTCCATACCAACATGACATGAACTGCTACCTATCGATGCTGAATAGGCTCTTGAGCGAAAGGGTCTTCGCGCCTGCGAACCATGTGGTGATTTTGATGATCAAAGCTTGTAGATATGAGGGAGAGCTTAAGAGGGTAATTGTGTGTTTGAATGAATTCAGCAAAAAGGGGTTTGAGTTTACTTTATACACTTTCAATACGCTTTTGCTTCAGTTGGGCAAGTTTGAGATGGTTGGTGTTGCTAAAAATGTGTATACCCAGATGCTAAATAGCGGGATTAGACCAAGTTTGTTGACACTCAATACAATGATTAATATACTATGTAAGAAGGGCAAGCTTGAAGAAGCAAAGTTGTTTTTCAGTAAGATTTATCAGTTTGATATGTTCCCAGATACTTTTACATATACGTCGTTGATTCTTGGGCATTGTAGGAATCTTAATTTGGATAAGGCATTTGAAGTTTTTGATCAAATGGTGAAATCCGGGTGTGATCCAAATGCTGTTACTTATTCAACTCTTATTAATGGGCTATGCAATGGGGGCAGAGTGGATGAGGCATTGGATATGCTTGAAGAAATGATTGAGAAAAGCATTGAACCCACAGTATACACCTACACTGTCCCAATTACTTCTTTGTGCGAGACTGATAGAGTGTTAGATGCAATTGAGCTTTTCGGAAGTATGCAAAAGAGGGGTTGCAATCCTAATGTTCAGACATACACAGCATTGATCAGTGGGTTGTCTCGGTCAGGACAACTTGAAGTTGCTATTGGACTATACCACAAAATGTTGAAGGATGGTTTGGTCCCAAACACAGTTACATACAATGCGTTGATAAATGAGTTATGTGTGGAAAGAAGACTCAGCTCTGCACTGATGATTTTTCATTGGATGGAGGGACATGGTGCCTTGTTAAATTCACAAACATATAATGAAATTATTAAGGGATTGTGCGTGATAGGCGATATTACTAAAGCAATGGTTCTTTTTGACAAAATGCTCAAGGCTGGACCTACACCCACTGTGATTACCTATAACTTGCTCATTGATGGATATGCCAAATTGGGAAATATGAATAATGCTATAAGATTATTGAATTTGATGAAAGAGAGTGGATGTGAACCAGATCAATGGACATATACTGAACTCATTTCTGGCTATTGCAGGGGGTTTGATTTGGATAGTGCATCAGCTATGTTTAGTGAAATGGTAGAACGGGGTATAAATCCAAATCATGTCAGCTACACTGCTTTGATTAATGGATACTGTGTGGAAGGAAAGTTAGATGCTGCCTTATCACTATATGAGAAAATGGTGGACAGTGGTTGCTGTCCAAGTACTGAGACATACAATGCCATTATTAATGGTTTTTCAAAAGATAATAGATTTTCTGAAGCTGAGCAACTATGTAATAAGATGACAGGGCAAGGACTGCTCCCAAATGTCATTACCTACACGACTTTAATTGATGGTCTCTGTAGGAATGGCAGGACTGATCTTGCCTTCAAGATTTTCAATGAAATGGTTAAGGAAAATTGTCTGCCAAATTTGTACACATATACTTCACTGATTAACGGCTTATGTCTAGAAGGCAAGGTAAATGATGCAGAAAAGTTGCTTGAAGAAATTGAGATAAAAGGATTGGTTCCTGATGAGGTAACATTTACCTCTCTCATTAGTGGTTTTGTTTTGCTTGGTAATTTAGATCATGCATTCTCACTTATAGGGCGGATGGATCTTATTGGCTGTAAACCCAACTACAGAACTTACACTACGTTGTTAAAAGGGTTGCAAAAGGAATTTCAGCTGCTCAGTGAAAAGGTTGTGGCACAACATGAGGCTATCTATACTTGCAGCTCTGGTGAGAGGTATACGAACTTTGAAATGTTTTGTAATCTCTTAGCTAGGTTGTCCGCAAGTAAGTGTGAACCTACTGTTGATACCTATGTTACTTTAGTGAAAGGCTTGTGTAGAGAAGGTGGATGGTATGAGGCTGAGCAGCTGGTAGAATACATGAAAGAGAATGGCTTGTCTCCTAATAAGGAAATGTATCAGTCTCTATTGATTGCTCATTGTAAAAACACAAAAGTGGACTCTGCTCTGAAAATCTTTAACTTGATGGCAGCTGGTGGCCTTGAGTGTACGTTACCAATTTATAAGGCACTTATTTGTGCTCTCTCCAGGGCAAGTCGGGCAGAAGAAGCTCAAGCAATATTTGAGAGCATGCTTGAGAAACAGTGGAATGCTGATGAGGTTGTTTGGACGGTGTTAATTGATGGGTTACTGAAGGAAGAACAGTTAGATCTATGCATGAAGCTCCTTCATGTCATTGAATCTAGGAATTGCAACCTAAATTTCCAAACATATGTAATCTTGTCCAGAGAATTTTCTAAAGTCTCCGAGGAGACATCTCAAATGGCTAAAAGGATGAGAGTTTCGAGAGATATCAATTAATCATGGTTCCTTTACTTTGTGTTTGGAATGATGAAAGGAAGAATGAAAGGGGATTGAGGAATGCAAAGAGGAAGGAGATGTTATTATCAATTTGATGGAATGAATGGCTCAAGGGAGGGATAGTAGCCCTTCCAGCTCATTTTTTGTCAAATTATTGGACTTTTTGACTGATTGAAGGCAGAATGGGAGAGAAAAAAACATGATTCTCCTTTAATAACATTTTACCCTTACTGCTTCTCAAAACTTGTACAGAAATGGGATGTGAAGGTAAAAGAAGATCATGTGATATTGTTTCTTCCTAAACCTTTCCACCCGCCCAAACAACTCAAGGGATGAAGAGTCTCCCTCTCCTTCTGTTCCTCTTCCCATACCTTCTATGTTTCTGCTCCCTCCTATTTATGCAACCAAACATAAATGTTCTAAATAATGGGACAGAACGTTTTTGTGTTGACTTTGGAAAGTAAGGTGGGCATATGTTAAATGAGATCAAGTAACTAACTGCTCAAGATGACATTTTTCTATGCATGATCTTTTGCTGTGTTTACTATCAGTTCAACCACCCAATAAAATGGTGAGCAGATGATGCTTTCGTACCCCATTATGATTTGTCGGTTATTATTGTGTTTTATGTTGTTTGTGAAAATACCTTGTTTCTATGTTTACTTGTTCTGGTGGCAAATTTCGGTTTGATATTTTCTCAAAGAATTTAATTTTAGTTTGATATTCTTTCCGCATTGAAAATGACAGGTTGAGAATGTACTAGAAGAAGAAAAATTACATCTAGATAAAACTAGAAGTCCGGTACACTGTCCCTGAGGTGATATTGCGTAGTGCTGAATCTGCTAGAGGTAGAAACTGCAGCTCTCTTTCGCTAAATTTTACATGAGAAGCTATTCGTGATTTATGTAGTTCCTATTAATGTGTCTTTGCGTGTTTCCAATGAATATTTAGTTAGACTGCATTTAATGTTTAAATTTCTGAGCACCTTGGTGAAAGTTTTGGCCCTTTAATATCTACCAGAAGCATTTGTTCATAAAAGGTACTGGGATAATTACAATTGGGCGCATTCAAACAATAGAAGCGTGCATTTCGGGAAGAGTAGTTTACTTCCTAATGGCAAATATAATTTTATGACGGTGCTTCTGTTATTTTGGAAACTTATATGCTAAAGTTGAAATAAAAAAATAAAATAAAACCTGGAATAATTTGCTTTCACGCCCATATCATGAAGCAATTTTGGAATAGTATATATTTTTCTTTTTTGATAATCTGAATGTATACTTAAGTACTCAAAATTCTCCCTACAAAATAAACTAAAAGGGCATCTGTTTCTTTTCATTTTTCTTATTTTTATTTTTGAATGCTAAACGGTTTGATTACCAACAAATGCTAAACAGTTAACTGCTCATTGATATAAAAAGCAAAAGCCTTTATAGATGAAAGTCTGCAACACCCTTGATTGGCTCCTCAAGATGTGGATATCTTCTTTTTGGTGTCAATGTTTTACATGCTTAGAATGTATTCTTTTCTGGCAACATGTTTGTAAATACAGAATTAAGTGTCAGACGTTCTTGACAATATGCATATATTTTGCAGGATCTAGTTGTGTGGCTTCGATGCTGTCAGTAGATTACATCCTCTGTTCTCAGTAACTATGATAACATGATGCTAAGGTAGGTTCTATGGGACACCTATACTTGATCATTTGGCTGTTACTGTAGCCTACATAAATATAATAGCTAATCATTTATAATTTATTAGTCACCTAACAATATTCTTTTGAAATATACATGGGTTCTACAGTACTATCCTTCAGTCATCTATTGGTTCTATTCCAAGATTGCGAATACAAGCACGAAATTGTAAATTCTTGAAAAAATTAACCATGACATGTTTAATGGAGGATTTGAATAAAGGGCTCAGTCTTGCTTCTGGGTCATTGTCCATAACTTAAGGTTCTGCATATTTTTGTATACAGTTCCTCCTCCATGCCTATACTTGAGTAGCATTCTTTGGGGAAGTTGTTTATAGTTCTAAAGATAAATGAGAAGTTCCTCTTCAAGGGGATATATATTTTCCAATAGCCAGTTGCAATTTTGTTATTTCTCATTTATTATTCTTTTATAAAAGATTTGGAACAGCCTAGATTCAGCATTCTGGTTATTCATTTTGTTCGATAATAACACCCTGCAACAGGTCAAATTTTTATGCCTGGCTAATACATACAAATTAATTTGATTCGTCCTTTCACAAATATTTTATTTTTTCTACGATGTCCTTCACGAATCTTTGATCTGGGCTATTAATAAATTATGGAGCTTTTATATATCTTATTCTGCTGCTGATAAAAAAAGTGTAAAATATTATAAATAAAGCTGCATTTGCTAGAACTATCAGGTAAGAGAGCACCAAAACAGAAAAAAATTAAAATTAGAAAAAGAAAAAAAAAATGAAAGAGAAGAAAGCCATTAAATGGAGTGAAATATACATTCTCTTATTTTTATGTCTAATGAAAATGCACGCCTTTTTTGGGAGAAATTTTCTCTTTCAATTTGGTTTTATATAATATATAAAACCATTACACAGTTCTCGAAGCTTTTACTTATGTTAATAGGTGTTTTCGATGAGTCCATTGAGTGAGAATTAGAAATCAGTGGACAACGTTGGAGAAGATGAAGCAGTTTGGTAGAGAGATGGATAGGAATTAAAAATCTGGTAATATTGCAATATCATAAAACCTACTAAAATGCCTTGTCAAACCTCATATTTCTATGATTTATCCTATCTACTAGATAGTAATTGCTAGCATAGGATTCAATCCTGATGAGAATAGGTTAAATTAAAGAAGACATACACTCTCAGGAAAAAAAAAATCATCATCTCTTTCAAACTTTGGATGCTTTCTCTGCTTAGCTGCCTCTGCAACTATGTTTGGTTTTTTAAATATTGTCCAAATCCAGTCATGTCATGCGATATACTTGATTTCACTCTATTATGTCACTTGTTTTAGTGTGCTGTTTGATAATGTTTTTTTATTTTTTTCTGCCTAATTGTGTGATTTGCTTAGTCCAAATGTTTGTTAGTATTGGTTAGTGATAGCTAGAGTTTATTAGACTTCTCAAATGAGTATAAATGTAGAGGGAAAAGAGCGTAAACACCAAATTGAAAATTATGTCAAATTGTTAATTAATTAAAATGCCTAACTAACAGTAAGTAAATAGACTTAACACAATTAAATAGAAAAAATCAAAAACATAAACATTATCAAACGGTGCAAATTAGGGAGACAAAAAAAAGTTTATAAACGTTTTGATGAAATGGGTGGGGGGGTCAAGGCATTATTTACTCCTACTTTTGCTCTTGGATACAAGTGCTTGTTTTGATAGGAAGGAACAAAGAATACCAGCTACTATAGCAAAATATTTTACCTTGTTTTAATTGCGTGACTGCTTGGTGTTTGGTCCACCAAAACCAATCACTTTGATTACAATCTGGTTTTACTACCTTCTTTCATACACAAATAACTCTTTGTCAGTAGCTCTTGGGAGTTATTCAAAAATTTAAAGTGACTTTTATCTCTGTGGCATTCATGCTTTTTCTCTTCTGTTTCTTTTTCTGATATGAAACTTCCATTTCATCCAAACACTCGGATTCCAAGAAAACCAAAGCATATATACACGCTCCACAATTGCTGTCACTTTTTCTTTTTCCTTCCCTAATTAAAGGCTAAACTTGTGGCAATTATAGTACAAATCTAGAGTAAATCAGAGAATTTAGATTCTTTCTGTTTTGACAGTATTATATTTGTTCATATCATTGGTGAATCTTATTTGATTTTTAGCAAATAAAACACAATCATATCCGTTGGTTTAAGACCAAATCACCAACACTGCTTATTATTTTGTTGTTTATATATTTTCTGGTTGGTGGGGAAATGATTTTCTAATCTTATTCAACATTTATGGTTCTGAAGGGCAAAAACCAAAAGGGTTGGAAGTATATGGACCCAGTTTCCTTATGATTAGGCTTTTGCTATGTCAAATCTCGATACAGAGAGTGATAGATGGATTGTTTTTACCATGTTTGGAACATGAGAAATAAAGCTATATTTTCCAAGAAAGCTTTTCATCTTTTCATGCTTATTCCTATCTAGGATTAGTCCAAAAATTAGAGGAATAATAACCATGTTTGTAGCATGATTAATTTAATACCTCCACTGACTTCAGCTCTATAAACAAAATGCATGAACTTCTGCAAACAAATAATAGTGTGAACCCTTCTGAGGATTCCTTTTTCTTTTTCTTTTTTTTTTCTCCTCCATGTGAGATGGGGTCCTAATAAAGAACATCAACACTCCAAAACATATTCCTTCTAATCCTTGTCTCTTCTGCATTCCCTGTGCAAACTCTGTTCTGTGCCCTTTATAAAAATAGAAGGATAAGTTTTGGAGTTGAAAAAAAAATAAAAAAATACAGAATAAAAGAAAAATCCCTTCCAAATTCCTCCAAAAATATTTGTAAAACAATTGCCAAATAGAGTCGTAAAAGACAAACAGACACAAGCATTGCCTAATTGATGATTCCCATTAAAACTCACGTCCAAATGCTATTTTCCATTTTCATTTTGGACTCTCTCTCTCACCTTTTTCTCTTTAAAAGTCCTTTTCCCTACACTTCCACCAACCCAACCTTCTCTAGACTAGCCTTTGAACCTTTCTCTTTGGATTTTTTTGCCTCAGCAGCCGATTCTCATTCGTATTTAAACACTCAATATGCACAAATTAATTCTCAACAGCAAAGAAAGCCTTCTATTTATATACATATTGTATGTATTCTTTTTGGCACATCACTATCCAAATATAGCTCAAACCCACCAAATATTACCCTACTCCAAAAAGCTCTTCTTCAATGGGTAGGCAAAATGGTGATCCCACCATGGTTGGTTCTTCGATTGCTCTCTTGCAAGAAAGGTTCAGACAGTTGCAGAAAGTGAAGGAAAGAAGGGAAGAAAAAGAGCTGCAGAAATTTTTGTCAGAAACAGAAAGAGTTTCACGTTCGGATCCAAGTAACCGGTCTTTCCAATCCGAGACGACCTTTTCTCGTGATCATAGGAAAACTCCTCAAGAATCACTCTCCCTTGGTCTTGACTTGCAGACAAAGCAAGCTGATCTTGATCTTTCCATGAAGACAGAGCCTTCAAACCTATGGTCCTTCAATACAGCTTCCTCTAGCAGTTCAAAAAGTTTTGAGAATTCAGAGATTGACACCTCTCTTCATCTGTAGATCAAAAATTTCGGCTTAACTCTGTTTTTCACTTTCAGGGTCCTCCTCACTTTTACTATATATATTCTACCACTTCTTCTATATATTAGGTTTGTTTTATTATTATTATTATTATTATTATTATAGAGTAAGGGGATTCAAACTCGCGACCAATGTAAATATAACATATATATATATATATATATATATATATATATATCTTGTCCCCTATATGCTAGGTTTGTTAGAGGTTATTTTCTTCCTCCTGTTATGTATGAATCGAGGATAAATGTAGCTAATATGTATTCACCCTAAAAAATGAGCTTTGTCACTGATATTGTATTCACTGAATATGAATGGTGTGTGTGTGTATAGAACTTCCATGGGCGCGGCCACCAAAGAGGCTGCAAGATGGATTTTTGATGATGTTTCATGCAGAAAGGAAATGGGGTAAGGAAATTAATGATTGTTTTAGGGGTAGACTAATCATTTTGAAATGGTTAAGGTATATTTGAAACTCTCCATGATTTGACCTTGGTAATGATGAACTTTATCACAAGGAAATTTCTTCTTTTTTATTTTTTTTGTTCTTTTTAATCTATCATTTGGGATCATGATTGTTTTTTATTATTATTATTATTATTATTTTGAAAAATGGAAGATGATGACTTGCTGTAAATTTAACTTGATTATACAGACAAAACCTTTATTATTATTATTTTGAGATGACTCATGTCACTTGTAGAAATTAGGTAGGACCATGGGAGTCTAACTGCTAAAAGCATTTTACGCAATATCAATTATTGATTTGAACCCAAACCTTACTCTCTTTTCAGGAACTGACCCAGAATGAATTTAGGCCCTATTCATTGATGCTTCCTAATTGGAATTTTTTTTTTTGGTTTTCAGCTTTTTTAGTTTTTAAAGTATGTCTATAATTGCATTTTGGGATTTTATTTTATTTTTTTTAACATTTTGATCCCTATAATTCATTTTTTGTTGAAATTTCGGTCCTGGAACTATTTTTCATATAGTGCATCAAAATGATTTATACCTATTTTGCTCCAACATTTCCATCCAAGACTGTAAAACCTGGGGGTACAAGTGGTGTCGAAACGAGAGTCAGTGGAGGGACAGAGAACTTTTCCAAATCATCATCCGGAGCAGATAGAAAAACAGAATCATTGGATTTGTAGCCTCTGTTCAAAAGTTTCTTCACATCTTTGGAATCATCCATCACTGTAGCAATCAAAACAAGCTCCTCTTTCTTTCCTCTTCTGCTCTATCCTCTATGGTAGATTGATTTGAATTTTTCGAGTCCAAAAATCTGAATCCCAATCAAATTTCAGATTGTGAGTCGCTTTCTCATACATCACCTCTATGCCTCCGGTCTAAGAACTATCTGAAATAGAACTCAGATCAATCCCAAAGCAGATTCACAATTTTTTGCTACTGCCTATCGGTGGCCATAGTCGAGGGATGTTCCGACATATAGATAAAAGAGGATTATGATTGAATTGTGCACATGGCAGTGTTTTAATGGTCTCTTTGTAGCCATAGTTGGGGGATGTTTTTCTTCTTCTTTTTCCATCTTCTGTATTTGGTTGGGTTGAGAAATTGGTTTAATTTTAATGGAAAATTTTCACTTGGAGGTTTTAAAATCTAATTATATTTTAAATACATTTATTTATATTTTTAAAATTTTATAAAACCATCTTATTCTTTTTTATGAACATTTCATAAACCATTCTAAATTTGTATAATTTTCAACATATTTGTAATGACTCATATAATTTAAACATTGTCCAATAGTGTTTAAATTAAATATTTAAAAAAAAAATCAAATAACAGTTGGTGACCAACAACTATAAACACAATATAAATACAAGATCATCAGTATTTTATTGCATATAATTTAACAAAATTTCAAAAAAAAAAATAACTACCATCTTCAAAAAACCAAAGATCGTGTTCATTTAGGTATCTTGCTCAAACCATCACAAGTCTAAATGGATCCTACTCAACTATTATCCTATGCAGCTTTGCTCAAACACGATTGAGTGATACATTTTACACCACAATCGGCTCACAATTACCAAATAATGCAATTCATCTTGCCAATTTACATTATCACTTTTTTTTTTTGTTAATTTGAAAGTGTGCTTGAAATATTTAAAATTTAAAATCTATGTTAATATTCTACGATAAAATCATGAAATATCTATGAAATTAATTCTAATTTTGATGCCGTTTATTTCAAATGGGATTGGATGGAGCTTGTGTAATTAAGGATTTTTTTTTTTTTTTTTTTTTTTTTTGAATTAAAAAAAAAAAAAACAAAGACAAAACTTTTCTAGAAATTTGCTAAAGTGAATCGACTTGCGAAATTTATTTTAATAAAAAAAGAAGAAGAAAGTATTAGCTATTTTAGTTTTTGAATTATACCAATGTACTTATAGAATTGTCCAATTTTATGATTGCATGCATTGTTTCCTTATCATATTAAATGTACAATATTTTCGAAACTTTAAAAATAGTTTAAAGAGTACAGTGTGACAAAAAAAAAATTAAGATCAAAATGTCAAAAAACAATTCAAAACAAAGTGCAAATATAGAAATAGCTTGAGGAGTAAATAAACCCCATAAAAAAAAAAAACTTATCACACACGTACACACGGATATATACAGAAACCTTCCACAGACTACGTGGCAGTATAGCATTGGCCAAACGAACAGATAATACCCAAAAACTCCTCAAAGCACGGGAATCGTAATCTTTCAAAATGACCGAAATACCCAGAAACACTATAACGATTTCTCTCTCTCTCCCAAACTCCAGAAGCTTCCCAAACCCCTTTTGTATCAGTCAGAAATCTCTACTACTAAAACCCTAAACCTCACGCCCTCACGCTCTCACAAAGTTCTCAGCTACTCTTTCTCTGTCTCTCTCGTTTTCGCTTTGCTCGTCGGTCACCATGCACAGGCTTACCAGGCGCTCTGCCGCCGCATTTTTGAGCCGTGGCGGTTCACGTTTTCGGAACGCCGCGGCTCCAATCTCCACCTCCTCTCACCTCTGCAATTCGGTACCTTCCCAATTTCCACATTTTTTTTTTCTTTTTTTCATTAACTTTTTATTAAAAGTTTCGTGGTTGCTCGAAATGCCAAATTGTTTTTGTTGTTGTGATTAAAATCCATATTTTCATTTTTTATAGCAGATTATTGGCCTTTTATCGAATTATGTATTAGAGAATATGAAAAACCTATAGTTGACTTAATGTTTAATGGAAATGGAGTTCAATTGTTTATTTAATAATTAATCCCTTTTGGTTATATGTATCGAGCTTCCTTTTTTATTTTTTATTTTTTATAATCTGAGTGGCTGAAATATTATGGGAACTGTATCTGTATATGAGTAGGTGGGAGAGAGAGACACCAAACCCAGATGGTACTCGGTGATGACCACTGGGAAGTGTCATCCTTCAACTCAGTTGGACTTGAAAACTGGCCTATTTTTGGGCAACAGATATGAGTCAACTGCTGCAGCCTCTGATGCATCAAGCACACCACCAGCTGAGAGATATGAATATCAAGCTGAGGTATGGAACTTTAACTGTTGGATTCATTCTTAACCTTGTCTTGCAAGGCTCGATGGTTCTTTGACGTTAACCCTTTCCTTGACAGGTCAGTCGCCTCATGGATCTCATTGTGAACAGCTTATACAGTAACAAAGAAGTTTTTCTCCGGGAGCTTATCAGGTAACTTTGTATTTTCATGTAATATTCTGTGTTAGCTTGCTTTTTCATTTTCTTTTGGCATTGTTTATTTCTATAGTTGGTGAAAACTGTGGCAAGAATTGTGAAAACTGCTACTGGAAGACAGAAGATCAGGCAATGCTACAATTTGGTGAAATCGTGGATCATAGTTCAATAGGGAATGTGTATGACATTAGTTAATGGTTTAATATCCTTTGTTTATATACTTTGTTGCACTTATGAAAGGAAATTATTCCTCTTGTTGATAATTTATATACAATGTAATTAGATTGTGATACTCCCTTTTTCTGTGAGATTGTGAATTATATAGTCACTTTGATTTTTTATGCTGATGTCAGCTACGAAGCTGGCATTTTGTGTTGGCATGGGTTCTATGTGATCGATTTACTATACTGTTCTGGTGCAAATTAAATATTGTTTCAAGAATAGAGCTTTGAGTAATACAAGAAAACTGCTTGACATGGTAGAATGTGGATCTTAATTTGATATTATCTAGTCAGGAAGCATCTAACTTCATATGAACTTTTCCACAGCAATGCAAGTGATGCTTTGGACAAGCTGCGGTTTCTCAGTGTTACAGAGCCTGAGCTTATGAAGGATGCAGTTGATCTAGATATCAGAATCCAAACTGATAAAGACAATGGGATTGTAACTATCACGTAAGTCTACCAACTACATTACAATTTGGTGAATGATCTTAATGGACATAAATTCTTCAATCTTTTTTTCTCCCTGTGCAGTGATACTGGCATAGGTATGAATCAGGAGGACCTTGTTGAATGTCTTGGAACTATTGCACAAAGTGGAACTGCAAAGTTCTTGAAAGCATTGAAGGTCTAGTACCAATTGGAAGAACTAAGAAGTATAAAATTTTCTCAAATTAGTCATTTATTGTATGTGCTAACAAGTCTGTATGATTTGGCAGGATACCAAGGATGCTGGTGGTGACAGTAATTTGATTGGTCAGTTTGGTGTGGGTTTTTATTCAGCATTCCTGGTTTCTGATCGTGTAAGCCCTTAAGTGAGAAATTATGAATTCTATGTTTTTCTATAGTTTACTGTAAGAACATATATGCAGAATTTTCTTATTTTTGTGTATTTAGTTATTTTAAAGTTTCTTGCTTGTAGGTTGTTGTATCAACAAAGAGCCCAAAATCTGACAAACAATATGTATGGGAAGGAGAGGCCAATGCTAGCTCGTATACTATCCGGGAGGAGACAGATCCAGAGAAGCTCATTCCTAGAGGAACTCGTCTTACATTGTATCTAAAAGTCTGTTAATGAACTTCCTTCCTTTTATATAGCTTATGACTTCTGAATTCTAATCTCCAAGCCAACTGAGTTTTATTTTTATTTTTGTTTCCTATGTACTTATTTTCAGCGTGATGACAAAGGTTTTGCTCACCCAGAACGGATTCAGAGGCTTGTCAAAAACTATTCCCAGTTTGTTTCTTTCCCTATATACACATGGCAAGAAAAGGGATACACAAAAGAGGTAATGCTATTTAATGCCATGTTTCCTTACTTTTGGTACTTTTGGTTATTCCTCTTGTAAATTTGTCAAATTTTGTGCATTATCATTATGAGGTTTCTTTCAGGTTGAGGTTGATGAGGATCCATCTGAAGCCAAAAAGGATGAACAAGATGAGAAAACTGAGGTACCACACATATGGGCATATTTAGATATATTATCTTTTTACCTTGTCAACCATATACTCTATCTTAGATTTTAGAATGGCAATTTTTCACAATTGATGCATTGCTTAATTATGGCAGAAAAAGAAGAAAACAAAGACTGTTGTTGAGAAGTATTGGGACTGGGAGCTCACTAATGAGACCCAACCAATTTGGGTAAGCCTTAACATCTTTTATCTGTATGTTTGTTATGCTTTGAAAGTGATGTCGCTATTAAGAAATATTTGGATGAAATTCTGTTTATATGTGCAGCTTCGCAATCCCAAGGAGGTCACCACAGAGGAATACAATGAATTCTACAAGAAAACTTTTAATGAATACTTGGATCCACTGGCATCTTCGCACTTTACAACAGAGGTAGATGTCATTACTTTTTGCATAGTGATAACTGATAAGATAAAGGTTCCTTCAGCATACTACTTCTCTTGAATTTATTGCACATTGTTTCTTTTTGTCTGCTTTCTGCTTTGGGGTCTAATTTTGTGATGATGAAAGTGACAATTTTCTGAACATCGGTTATGATATAATCATGGCATGATGCTCTTTGAAATAATGAAATGTGTGATATTGTTGCAAAACCTACTTTAGCATTATGGTCTTTAACTTGAAGATCTGTTTATTGCAGGGTGAAGTTGAATTTAGGTCCATACTCTATGTGCCGTCTATCTCTTCCACGGGAAAGGATGACATAGTCAATCCCAAGACAAAAAATATTAGGCTTTATGTGAAAAGGGTGTTCATTTCAGATGATTTTGATGGAGAATTGGTAAATCTGATGGCTAGAATTTTATTTTTGTTATGAAATAAAGGAATGCATGGTTTTAAATGTAATGTTAAGGTTAATCATTCTTATTTTGGTTTGAATAGTTCCCACGGTATCTAAGCTTTGTCAAAGGTGTTGTGGACTCCAATGACCTTCCACTCAATGTTTCACGTGAAATTCTTCAAGAGAGTCGTATTGTAAGTTCATCTAGCAAACTTATCTTTGTAATCATTTGTAGTTTGAGTAGTTTCTATATCGCTAGCTTTTTGTTTCACTTGTTTCATGGCTTATTTGAAGGTACGTATTATGAGGAAACGTTTGGTACGGAAGGCCTTTGACATGATTCTGGGAATATCCATGAGTGAGAACAGAGATGTATGTCTTTGCTTCTGAGATTATCTTTTAATTCTTCTTCCTGTCTGGACTCTGGACAGTTTAAATTCCATTTGCTTTGCCCTGCATTATGCTCTCCCTCCCTCCCTCCCTCTTTCTCTCTCTAATATGAATGTGCTGATAATTTAATTGCTAGTTTTATGGTGTGGGAACTCTTTTGTATTCTTTAACGGTTGCTATGACGACGTTGCCAATCTTTGTCAACTTGTCTTCTGCTGAAGGTAGATTGCCTTGTCTTTCTTCTTTGTTCTTCATACTCGCTCTTTGGTGTTCAGGATTATGAAAAATTTTGGGACAATTTTGGCAAATACCTGAAACTGGGTTGCATTGAGGATCGTGAAAACCACAAGCGCATTGCTCCATTGCTTAGATTTTTCTCTTCCCAAAGTGAGCAAGAGATGATCAGCTTGGATGAATATGTTGAGAACATGAAACCTGACCAGAAGGACATCTATTATATTGCTTCTGACAGTGTGACAAGTGCAAAGAATACGCCTTTCCTGGAGAGACTTCTTGAGAAGGATTTTGAAGTACGTTTTCTCCTTCAAATAATTTAATAATGTTTTTGCTGTTGTTTCATGTGTATTAAATATGCATGAATTGTGTTGTTGTAGGTCCTGTTCTTGGTTGATCCTATTGATGAGGTTGCTGTCCAAAACCTGAAATCATACAAGGAGAAGAATTTTGTTGATATTAGCAAGGAAGATTTGGATTTAGGTAGTGAAACCTTAATTCAATAATTAGTTGCAGTATTTCAGATTTACATAAGCTGTTTTTGGTTCTATCGTTTATGCTTTCTTTTTGGGGAGGATTGCTGGTGTCGGTGTCCACCCTAGAGGATGGTTATGAGAAATCTAATTGGGATGTGAATTGAACTTCTTTAGGTGATAAAAATGAGGAAAAAGAAAAGGAAATAAAGCAGGAATTTGGCCCAACTTGTGATTGGATTAAGAAACGCTTGGGGGACAAAGTTGCTAGTGTTCAAATCTCAAACCGTCTGAGCTCATCGCCCTGTGTTCTTGCATCTGGGAAGTTCGGTTGGTCAGCCAACATGGAAAGGTAGGGGTGGAATCCTTATTGGTGATGCTTAATGATGCTTTTACAATTTCATATAATATGTTCAGGATCTTATCGCAATTCTCACAGGCTGATGAAGTCACAGACTGTTGGTGATACTACTAGCTTGGAGTTCATGAGAGGCAGGAGAGTGTTTGAGATCAATGCTGAACACCCTATTATCAGAAATCTAGATGTATGGTGAACAAAATCCCCGTGTTACAATAAATCTTGTGATTCCTAGGACAATTTTCATTAATATTTTGATTATCAAATGCAGGCTGCATGCAAGAACAACCCGGATGATGAAGATGCTCTGAGAACTATCGATATTTTATACGACACAGCTTTAATTTCTAGTGGTTTTACTGTGAGTATCACTCAGTATTTCTATGCACTTACTAAAACTTGTACAGATCTATAATGAATACTATCCGTATATGTGACTCCTAGTCTGCAGGATGAATTTGCACTTGACCTTCCTGTTGGACATGAAAACTGCTTTGAATTCTATATTACACTTTGAATTTTTCCCCCTTTGAGATTGAATGCACAGTCCACAGTATTACTGACTATGTTATCTTATGCAGCCTGAAAATCCAGCAGAGCTTGGAGGGAAGATATATGAAATGATGGGTCGGGCTCTTCATGGGAAGCAATCAATGCCTGGTAATGTTCAGCAACCTGCCAGTGCCATCCCACAGACATTAGAAGCTGAGTTGGTTGAACCTGTTGAGGCTGGTAATCAGAAATGAGGAGCTCAAAGATTTTTATTCTTTTTTTTTTGGGGGGGGGGGGTGTTTTATATTATTTTGTTTTTATATAATTTATCCAACGGATTCTGGTGCTTCATCAAATGTCTGGAAATGCTTGTAGTTTTGGATAATAGATGTAGCAAAACCTAACCTTTACTATTTTTTTTGGGTCAAAATGGTCTTTTTGCCTTGATGTTTTCCTTCCTTTCTTTTATTGTTTATCATTCCTCAATAGTGGGTATAAATTTTGTTGGAACCATCGAATCTGAATCAATGGAGGATGGTGAAGGGGTTTTGGAGTTGGGTTGCGGGCATTGATGGAGGATTAGGGCTGCATTATTGAAGAAACCATCCGAAGCGAGAGAGCAAATGGGAGAGGATCGGAGTGAGGATGATTTGGATGAGTTTGAGGTAGTGGATGATGCAGAGATTCCTGTGAATTCTAGCATTCCGTGTGAAATTCTCTAAGCAAGAAAGGAAACAAACTGTGGAAACCTTGGCAAGAGCTTTTATAATCAAAGTTGTTTTGAGAGGCACTTGAGGGTATAGTTCAGTGATAGGAGCCAGCTAAGTGCTGAGTTTTTACACTTGCAAGTATAGAGGTTCGAATTTTGGTAGATTTATTTGGATTCAAGTGATTTTTTCCGCTGATTTATTTGGATTCAAGTGATTTTTTCCGCTGCTACCGTACAAGGATGAGGGAAATTTTAACGATACAGATTTTCATCATGGACTCCTATCAAATTAAAAAGACATTTGAGTTGGTCTATTTGTTAAATATTTTTTAGCTCTATGATCTGAATAGATTTTTTTTTATTCACCAAAAAAAAAAATTTGTTTTGAGAGTATGACTCTATGGCCGACGGTTTGACTAGTATCAGTTATAACTACAGTCTTGGTATTTATGTAAATACAGAAGTTTAGTTAATTAGATTTACTTTTTTAAAAATTAAATTAATTATAAGTAAAAGAGTCAAAATTGTCAACAAATGGACCCTTGATATTTTAAGTTTGTTGCAAGTTGTTGTTTTTTTTTTTACCTCATTTTAATCAATAAAGGTAATGTTAATTAATAAAATTTTGAAATTAAAAATTTTAGACGTTATCTTATACCTAATCCATCTATTCTAATATAATAATCCAACAGTGAGTAATTAGTAAGAAAAATGTTATAAAATGTTTATATGTTTTGTGAAATTTTAAATAATATATTAAAAGATTTATTTTTTAGTATTTTTAATTAAAATTTACTGTGAAATCTTAATTTTAAACACAAATAATTTTGTTGAAAACTAACAAAATATTAATAAAAAATGGAGTAAAGTGGAGACTGGCTGGCAATTGCGAAGAAGGAGAAGAGAAGCCCGTCAGGCCCAGCGTCTTCGACAACTGTTTAAAGTTGCAGTGCAGAAGAAGTCAAAGCACTTCCGCCTCCCAAAATTACCATTGTGTCCTAGAATGTACTTTTTCTTCGAGATCGGTCGTGACAGGTCAGCACGTAATAGAAGAGAAAAAACGTGATAAGCCGGTCAACCTCCAATCAATGACCGGCTGAGCCGGTCATTCCTAGCGTTGAAAACTCCAGCCGTATACGGCTTGTCCATTGCTGACCATGGTGGGACTTTTTTTGCTGAAGTCTTTGGGGTTTTGCAAGTAAAATTTCCAATCCGTGCTTCAAGGGCAAAACGGGAACAACACTTCTTCTTTTTAGAAACAAAAAAAATATATATATATATTTATTTATTTATTTTTAACAAATTAAAGTTCCCCAAATCTCTCTCTCAATGTCTTGCCTTTCATTTTCTGCTTGAATCGATCTACTGCTGAGCTGGTGGGGGTCTCCTGGGGCTTCGTATCCACTGGTGAGCTTTGTTTTTGTTTTTCTAATCTCTCTCTGTTTTCTGCTTTTCATATCTTCTTTTTCCTGTTTGTTTGGTTAGAAAACGGTGGAAAATGAAATAGACAATTCTGCAGCTTTGTTTTTTGTTTTTTTAACTGTTTGGGATTGAAATTAATAAAGATGGCAGTCGATGTGGAAGTAAGCTTTTGTTGCTGTATTTTAGAAGTTTTAGAGACTGAGAAACTAGAGAGATTCGAAATTTTGGATTTTTATTTTTTTCCTGAGTTTTCTTGGTAACAAGGAAAGGGGCTTGAATTTTCAGACGGAAAATAGACTTTAGAGTCTTGTCGTGCATCTTAACTTTGAGATCTACTGATTGTGCTATGTCTATGGTATTTCTATTTTTATTTCTTGGCAAAAAAAATTGCTTATTGATTTTTTCCTTATTTGATCGTTGTTAATGGTTGAATTTTATTTCTTCGTTAAGTATTTTTGTTTGTTTACAGTGAATTATTAGTTTTTCATTAGGAATATACAGACTGGATTTTATATGAATTAACAGATGGATTAAGTCCTCTGTCCTCCAGACAATTACGAAATGAATAAGTATGGGATATTTTATGTGGAAAAATGATGAATTTGTGGGTTACAGAGGATTGCTTTTCTTCCCTTGAAATAAGAGGTTGGGAACTAGATGGAATTTTTCGAAAGAGTTTACTATTAAATATTCATAGGAATTATTGAATCTTTATAGAGCTTTCATTGTATGCAATAGTTGAACGAAAATAACATACGTCTGTCTGCTTCATCTTAGAGCTAAATTTTGTTTCTCTGAGAGAAAATGCTATACAAGAACTAGTGACGGGGCATAATGAATTGTTTTCTTTACCTGTAGTTACAGAATAGCCGAATTGGTTTATGGGTACATCATCTGGTTCTAATATCCACCACCAGCCTTCATCAAAAATGCTACCCCCACGTCAGCAGCCACGTCCTGTAGGCCTACAAACTTCTCTATCTCTTGTCTCTTCAGATCCTCGGTTATCCCCTGAGGAACCCAGATCAAATTCTGATCATATTCGTGAGTCCCCTACAGAGAGTGCCAGTTCTCAAGACACTTGGCCTACTGCTGATGCCATCATGGCAAAGAAGATAGAGAATGGGAAAATGGATAATGATTTCCCTGAACAGTCAGTTATTCGGCGTGTTTCAAGTGCAGATAAGATATTACTCCGGGACATAGCAAGAGAAAGGGTTGACATAATATCTGAAAAAATGCTTCGTCTGCCTGATGAGTATCTAGAAGAAATAAAAACCAACCTCCGGGTTATCCTTGATGGAAATGGTGGTACACAGCATAGAGAGGAATTTTTTATTTTGCAGAAGCTTGTTCAGAATAGAGCTGATTTAACTGCTAAGACATTGATTAGGGCACACAGGGTACAGCTTGAAATCCTCGTCGCAATAAACACTGGTATTCTGGCATTCTTGCATCCCACTATCAGTCTTTCTCAGACCTCCCTCATTGAGATTTTTGTTTACAAAAGATGCAGGAATATAGCATGCAAAAACCAGCTTCCAGCTGATGATTGTACCTGTGATATTTGCACCAACAAAAATGGCTTCTGTAATCTTTGTATGTGTGTAATCTGTAATAAATTCGATTTTGAAGTGAACACTTGCCGCTGGGTTGGCTGTGATTTGTGCTCTCATTGGACTCACACTGACTGTGCTATCCGTGATGGACTGATATCCATGGGTCCTTCAGTTAAAAGTGGAGCAGGTCCCACTGAAATGCTTTTCAGATGCCGAGCTTGTAATCGGACATCTGAACTGCTAGGTTGGGTCAAAGATGTTTTCCAACACTGTGCGCCCGTCTGGGACCGGGATGCTCTGATGAGAGAACTTGATTTTGTAAGTAGGATCTTTCATGGGAGTGAAGACACTCGAGGGAAGAATCTCTTCTGGAAGTGTGAGGATCTAAAAGAAAAATTAAAAAATGGGGTTGTGGAGTCAACAGCAGCTTGCAGAGCAATATTAATATTTTTCCAAGGTACATTCTGCTGAACTATTAACTTATTGTGAAAGTAAAATGTTTTTGGTTAAATGACGAATCTGGATCTCCATGTATGCTCAAATGACCACATTGAAGTATGCATGTTTTCCCTTATCTTGACTGGTTACATTTATCTGTGGGTAGTTTTTTCTTGTCTTTAAATTTCTGCTGGCTTTTTATGTTGTTTATCTTCATAGAAGTATGCATGTTTTCTCTTTATGTTGTCTGTACCTTTTTTTCCCTGTGGGGCTTATCATGGTTAATGCCTTATACGTAGTTTAATTACATCCAAGGTATGTTTTATTAAAAGAATGTCCCATGCTTTATTTCGTATGTCAAATTTGAGAATTGTTGCTATAAGTGGAATATTGCTTCCCTATTATGAGATGGACTCGTGTTTGGGGCAAGACTTTTTGTTATGTTTTGGACAAGACCACTAGAGATCAATGGTAGGATAAATAGAGGTGGATTTCATGGTCTGAACTTTGAAGTATTGTTAAAAAGTAGTAGACTTTTTAGTAGTATCTGGAAATCAAAGCCCAAATTTAAATCAAGTATATAGTAGTAAAAAACAATTGTGAAGTTGATAAATATAGTATGATCGTGATTAGCTTCCAGATTTCTTGTTTTGTTTTTTTTGCAGTCGGATATTTAGTATTGATTTCTTATTCTCTAATTTGTTGTATGTCCTTAATGAAGAGCTTGAAGTGGATTCCCCAAAAAGCCTTGAAAATGGGGAAGGTGGACGGCTGATAGCCCCTCAAGAGGCTTGTAATCGAATTGCTGAAGTGGTGAAGGAGGCCATAAGGAAGATGGAAATGGTAGCTGATGAGAAGATGAGAATGATCAAGAAAGCCCATTTGGCTGTTGATGCTTGTGACCGTGAACTCCAGGACAAGGCCAAGGAAGTGTCGGAACTAAAGCTGGACAGGCAGAAGAAGAAACTACAGATTGAAGAGCTGGAGAAAATTGTGAGGCTTAAACATGCAGAAGCTGATATGTTCCAACACAAGGCGGAGGAAGCAAAACGAGAAGCGGAGAGACTCCAGAGGATTGCTCTTGCTAAGTCGGACAAATCGGAAGAAGAATATGCTAGCAGTTACCTAAAACAACGGATGAGTGAGGCTGAAGCCGAGAAGAATTATCTGTTTGAGAAGTTAAAGCTTCAAGATAGTTCAACCCTTCGCAGATGCTAATATATAACAAAGTGCATGATCTACTCTACAATGTCCCACCTAAGACAGACTGCCTCCAAAATGAACGCCTCCCATTCAGGAAGAATCCTTTAGGAAGGAATGTGCTTTAATTTCTAGGATGTTAATGTATGAATTAAACTTATATGATTATCAACTTCACTCTGAGCTGAACCTAATGTGAATGAGATGCCATCTTTGTTTTAAGACTCGATATTTCAAACAGCTTAAAAAGATAAAATATATATATATATATATAGGTTTTATCTTTTGGAAAACTATTTCCTAACTTATAATGTAAAATACGTTGAAATGGCAGATGGGATTTGTTATTTTTTCAAATTTTTAGATTTGTCTGGGGAGGTATTTTCTGAGAAGAGTTTATTTGATAATATTATGGTCTTTCTAGTTATTACGAACATAATAAAATAATATATTAATATTAAAAATTATATTTTATTTATAACTACAATTAAATAATTTTATTTCATTATATTTTATTTATAACATGAGTGACCACTTATCCAACTTTTTTTTCCAACGTTGTTTTATTATAAATTTTGATAATATTATTTTATTTACTAATAATATTATTTTACTTTGTTTCAAATTGTTGGAATGTGAAAATTCTCTAATATTATTGCCATCCATTACTAGAAAATGTAAAAGGGAATTTGGATACTCTGAGCATAACAAGGGCATAGATGTCTCCAAATTTTTCCTCTAAGACTAGCTGGGTATGCTTGATGTTGGAGTCCAGTAGTCCAGTCAGAATTGGACAGCTTGGTGTGAAATCAAGTATTGGAAAAGAAAGCAATTCATGGTGTACTCTGCAAGTCAGTCCACTGATTGATGAGATCACGTTGAGCTGAATTTTTATTTTTATTTTTTTCGTAAATATTGAGCTGAATTATTATACTAATATTGTTTCTTAGTTATTTATTTTTAAATTTTTATATTATTCATAAAGTTGAATTTTGGTTAATACTGAATACTAAATGTTTATTAAATAATATATATTAAAATATTATTAATTAACATATTAAACTATTATTGATTAACATATTTATATAATTTAAATATTAATAATAAAAAATTTAAATAGATAAATAATTAAAAAATAAATTAAATAAATTTTATCGCACTTTCTACTATATTATTTGGTAAAGATTTTGATAACTTCAGTATTATTGTTTAATAGATTAATTGTACTTTAATATTATATATTATAGTTAAATTGTACAGTGAGCTTTCAAATTTAAAATATTTTCTTTTAAGTTTTTAATTTACAATTTAATTCACCTTAGTCTAATTTTTAAATTGGTTTTTAAATTGACTAACAAAAAATTTAAATTTTTTTAAAAAATTAATTAGTTTTCTTAATCAAATAATCAATCTTTATTTTTTTCATTTTGTTTATAAATTGAAAAAGTTAATAATTTTTTTTAATTTTTAAACTCTTTGTTAGGCAATTTGAAAATCAAATTGAAATTGAACTGATGTAAAATAAATTAAAAATTTAATGTGAATTGTTTTAAGCTTGAAGACTCAATATGCAATGCAAATTAGTTAAAATATAAAATATTAAAGTGCAATTAATCTTTTAGTTAGTTCAATGGATTTTAAAAAACTTAAAAATGAAATGCAGTCTAAATTATTTTGTCATTATTCCCTTAAAAAAATGCTTGTGTCATGGTACAAGATATGGGTGTTTATCGGTTCGAAATCAATTTATTTTAGAAATAATCAATCTGATTTAACTAGTAATCGGTTTTATTCTATTCAATCCGATCTATACATAATCCAATCAAATTAGTGATTGGATTGGATCGGTTTGGTTAATCAATTTGGCTTTAATTTTTATTTAATTTTTTAAAACTTTTAAAAATTTAATTTTTAAATTTTTTTTACTTTAAATATTTGACATTTGAGTTATTTTTTATGCTAAAAATTTATTAGGCTTAAATTTTGTTTAAAAAATTATTATTTTTTAAAACATAATACATAAATGATTAAAAAATAACAAAACAAATAAATATATTAAACTAAAATAAACAAAACTACTATACTAGTACAATAATTCAGTAATCCAACTCAAAATTTAAGTTAATACAACAAAGCTTACATACGAATAATATTAAACTAATTGCTATATGCTTTGTAAAATAATTGCAGTATTAGACGCCTAGGGTCGCGCTTGACAAGGTTTTCCTGCTGGGCTACTTAAAAAAAAATTTAGAATCACAGAACCAGGCGACTGGCACGACCTGCCTGCTGGGCTGCATGAAAAAAAAAATAAAAAGGCAACTAGTTCGGTTTAAATTAGTTTTTAATATAAACCAAACCGACTATTGCTTTTAAATTTTCAAAACCAATATAATCCTATTAGACTAAAATAACCGATCTAAACAAATTGAATTTGATTAGATTGTTCGATTGATAAATTTTTTTGCACACCTCTAATACAATATAACATTTTATTTTATTTATTTATTTATTTTACGTTTTTTTTTTTAGCCAAACTTACAAACAATGAAAACAACAAAAACATGTCCATATCAGATCGAAAAAAAACTGTTATCAGTAGCGCAAGCATTCAAAACTGATCGAGCAAGATCTTAAAACACAATCTCCCCCCTTCCCTATTACACAAGATGAACTCCATTTGTTATTAGCAAGATATGCCCCACAAAACAAACATAAAAATTTTGTTATTTATTATTTAAAAATATTTAATTAAAAGATAATTAAATATGTTCAAATAAGTTCTATATACAGAAGTTCTACAGGCTTCCTCTTTTCTTTTCTTTTCTTTTTTATTATTAAAAAAGAATTATGTCACTATTTTTATTAAAAATGACTGCTTTTAAATAAGGTCGCTAAGTACAAAACAGAGTACCAAATTGATTTGAAGACTTCCAACTTGTGACCCAAGGATAAGTCATTTTGAAGGTCATCATATTATTATTAACTATAAAAAGGGTTCAAAAACGTAAGGAATAAATTGAAGATTATGTGATCTTCAACAAAATGTTTTATATTGAATAATCACTGTCTACGAATACCATGCCCTTTTTTTTTTTTTTTTTATCTTTTGCTTCGAATTTGGACCAAAAAGCTAACAACAGAGCAATAAATCAAAGTGAAGGGTAATTGATTCTCAAATCTTTGTTCCCTCTTTTCAATGTTTTCAATTTTTTTGTGAAAAAGTTTATGGAATTAAGCCAAACTAAATACTAGGTAGCTAGAATCTTTTGGTGCAAATTTGTGTGAGATCTCAATAATTTATTCTCATTTTATTCATTGTAGGAATACAATTTATAGCATATTAAAATGATAATTGGATTCAAAGCACATAAAAAAAAATAATATTTATCACATTTATCACCGGAAGTATTGCTTACATACATATTTGGTTATATACTTACCAAGGGATGATGAAAAAACACTATAATTTTAAAGTGATTTCTTTTATATGCTTTTTAACTTCTTTTTTTGGGTGAATTACATGCTTTTTAACAGCATGATATAAATGGCGTTAACATTTTTAAATTCTAACAACATTTTTCATATATTTTACAAAAAAAAAATAACAACATTGTTCATACAAAAAATGAAGGTTATGATATCAAATATAAAAGTCAGGAGTTAATTAGAAAAACCATAAAAAAAATAATTTTTTTTAATTTTAACAGCATGATATAAATGGCGTTAACATTTTTAAATTCTAACAACATTTGTAATACTTTCATTCTAAAGCATGATATAAACAGCGTTAACATATTTAAATTCTAACAATATTTTTCATATATTTTACAAAAAAAAATAACAACATTATTCATAAAGAAATGAAGATTATGATATCAAATATAAAAGTCAGGTGCTATTTAGGAAAACGGTGAAAAAAAATAACTTTTTTTAATTTGTTTTTCAAGACAAAAAACATGAATAACAAGCCTCGAGACAAATCAATCCCTGAGTTGTAAAACCAGGTAGGTATGAGGTCATGTCAATGCCAAAGGAGAAGCTGACTGAAGTCTGAGGCTTTGAAGGACTTTTATTTTTTTAGGAAGCAGGAATTTTGGGTTGTGGAAAAAATTGTTAGGTGAACAGTTTTTTTTTTTTTTTTTTCGAAGAAGCTGAACAGCTATACATTGTTATTAAGAAGGGACAAAATCGAACTAAATTGTTTAAACTTAACTAAATTGTTGTTTTTAATTCGGTTTTGTTTAGTTTATAAAAGATAATAGTTTGGTTTATTATGTTAAAATACCGCAATTAATAGTTTGATATATAGTTTGAATAATTTTTGGACCAGACCAAACTGTAAACTGTATTTAATATTATATACATTTATAATATTTTTTATTATTAATAATATATATAACTAATATACATTTTTAATTTTTAATTTGGATTATAATACTTTGTTTTAATTTAGATTTTGAATTGTAATATTTTTAATTTAAATTTAGTATTGTAGTATTAAAATTAGTTTAAATTTTGAACTACAAAATTAAATTTTAGTTTTGTAGTTATTTTAGACTGTAAAATTAAATGTCACAGTCTAAACTGTTAAACCAAACTGTTTATGAATAGTTTAGTTTGAATGGTCATAATGATTTAGTTTGATTTGTTATTAAACTAAACCGCCATTTATAATTTGATCTGAATTTTTATAAAAAATAAGACTAAACCAGACCGCATCTACTCTAACCCCTAGTCATTCACTTATCAAATTGTCACCATCTAGCTGGTACTATTCTTCAAGTTTATTTATTCATCAACAAAAATTCTACGAGTTATATGTATTTACCAGAATAAAATATTCTACACTTTTTTTTTTTTTTTTTCACAACTACCAGTTAAATATTTGTGTTTTAGGAAAAACTAAAAAGAAGAATATTGAATATAATGCTAAGTATTGTTCTTGATGAAATTAATTAAAAACTATAATCAATGGAAGGGAATTATTATTTTACAACAGTAAAGAAATAATTAACAATTAAAGAACAAGTAATCTGATTATTTTAAGTGGAAATTAGGACTATCATAATCTAAGAGTTATTTTGTCAACTCTCAATATATTGACCTGCAATTGTTGAAAGCCAGATAAAAAAAAAGACAATTATTCATAAAAAGACTAATCAATTATTCTTATTAAACTAGCTATGAAATAATTATGCAGTATTATAAATTTTTTATCTGATGCTTGCAGGTTAGGTAGTTATAGATCAGACTTGGGTTGTAAGACATGGTATATATTTATTTTGTCTAATGATTTTTAAGTTGTTAGAAGGTTTAGATTGGTTTTTGGGCAACCAAAGTTGAATTATACATGCATAAAGAAGTAATTATAAATAAACAATTGAAGGCAAATCATTGTCAAATAAATTTATAAACATATCATTTAATAATTCTAAGAAAATTATTAATTTTTACGTTACATTTATGGTTTAAACTCATTAAAGAACCAAAAGGGCAAAAGAAGAAAAGAAAAAGAAAAATTGCTATTGGGACATTTAAGAAAGAATAAGAAACACAAAGGACTGCAACAAATTACTATAATATTGTTAGTCAAAAAAGATAAACATATATATACATATATATATATATATATTCATAAAAGGGATACAACTCATTGAAAACACAATTTGCACATTTCTTTGAAGCAACCTGCAGTTTGAAGTTTCATTAAAGAAACGTACTCATGAAATGTTTGATAAAATATAGTTAAACAGTTGAATATATTAAACCACAACCATTACCAAACGAATGTATGAGAGGGAGATTATAAATACTATTAGGTGTTAAACATAGAATCTACAGGTTTGATATTATAGTAAACCACAATTCAATATTATTTTTTTCATAAATTTGAACTTATAAAATGCAAATTGTAATCAGGTTATATAGTTTAACATGTAATTATTTATCATTTTTTTTCCAACTTTCTTGAAGCACAAGGTTTGAATACATTTTCATAATGTACTTTGATTGAATAAATTAAATGTACTTGTCAATGATTCAAAAGAATATTTTTTAATTTAATTATCAGGTGTGAATATATATATATATATATATATGCTCAATTAAGAGAGATTTGCCCACAAGCCCTAGCAATAATAATCCTAAAGCATTTAAACTTCATTTTGGTTTGTGGTTAAGTTAAGAGAAATTGTGTTCTAGTTAAAGCATTTAAAGTCGTTAAAAATATATCTTAAACAAATTCTCCTAACTTTTCCAAATTTTAAGAAACGGTTTAAATTACTTAAACTCATGAAAACTATACTTTTTCCAAAGAATATCATATTTCCACCAACTTTAGCACAAACCAAACAGACCCTTAGATAAACTTTAAAAAAATAAAAGATCTACAAAGTTACTGCAAAAGTTTTATTCATAGCTAGCTAGCTAGCAAAATCTTTCATACCCAAGGAGAAAAAGCTGCAATAAATATTAAGGTCATGGGGTTCAAATGGAAATGGAAATCCAGGGTGGTTGATAAGCATAGTATCTTTAACTTTTTTCTTAAAATTTGAATGCAAGAACAAAATCTTTAGGAATGTTCTTTGTTAGCCTTTGTCACCCAATAAACTCCACTTTTACCTCTCTAAGCAAAAAAAAAAAAAAATGGAGAAGATGAAGGGTTTTTTTAGAGATAATAATCAAAATATGCTCCATATATCAAAGTGAACCACACAAAGCAGTGGCACACCATTTTATTTTATTTTTCCCAATCTTAATCTTAGTGGATACTGTTAATAGTGGTGCAAGATATATTTGTAACTTAAAAACAAAAACAAAAACAAAAAAACAAAGAGAAAAAAAAAAAACAAAAAAACTGAAAAGATCATGGCACTATTAATTATGTGTTACATATAGATCATGATGATTAACATTTATGGGACTGAAAAAGAATCTTTTTTCTCCCATCTACCCCACCATGAACTTCTTCACATGGCACATTCATCAGGAACAAATATAAATAAATAAAAATTCTTCACATGGCACACAAATTCTACAGTAATTCTTTTATTATTGATTCAAACATCATCATTATATTTTTATCCATTTATATTAAAAAAAAATTTGGACCCGAATAGATTTTAGAACTGAAAATGAAGAAAAATGGAGAAAATTAGCAACCATTATTCAAAAGCTTTTTGTATAAACTTGTATGTGTGTATGTATATACCTTAAAATTTTGGTTTTGAGGGAAAAAATAAACAAATAAATAAACTCATTTTCCTTTGGCTGTAGCCTATATGTCATTTCCTATGCACTGTGAAAAGGTTGTAGCAGTGGGGAAGACTCAAAAGGGAAAAAAGTTGGTTATCTTCTTCTTGTCTTAGGCCTCCTTTTGGGTGGCCCATAGGCAATGTGACTTTTTTTTTTTTTTTCCTAGGGGCTATTGGAATTGCTATGGCCTGTAAGCAGTGGGACATTGAATTATAGGGAAAAAGAAGAAGAAAAAAAAGTGATTATTGCATTGCATACATTCAAACAACAATAACTTCAATAATTTGGACTATTCTAAAACATGCCCCCAAAAAAGTAAAAACCAAAGAGCCACAAGTGATAATGAAGAAGCACACATAAAATAATTGCTTGACTTGGACACCTAAATAATATTTATTTTGTACAGTCATATAATTTATAAAAAATTTCATGCTCAGAAATATTAATTGCCCATATGCTGTGAGTTTGTAGACTACATTTCTGGTAAATTGCATTACCCTAATAGCTAAATGGACTGTAAAACTCGATATTTAATGATTCTTGTACCTACTATGATGCTTCATTAATTCTTTTTCTTTTGTGTATGTCCTAAAAAAACACGAAAGAGAAAAAGGGAAAAACAAAACAAAAGAGAAAGTTGGTAAAATATAAAATATCAGAAATATATGTGTATTAATCAGTTGTTAGAATAAAAACAATACACTATAAATTAGGTCAAAAAATATATAAAAAAAAATTTATAATA
>QANX01003665.1:0-39738 GCA_003254975.1 Ochetophila trinervis
TAATATTTAATTTATAATAAATAATATTTTATTGATAATATGTAATTATCCCAAATAAAGGGTAATACTATAAAAACTCCCTGCGTTGCGTTAAGATAGCTAGACATCAGTTCAGACTGATTATTAAAGGATCAATTTGCACGCAGATGCCTATTAAAATCATTCTTTTCCTTTCCAGTCAGCAGTCTTAATGCTAGAGGAGCTAAAAGAAAATTACAAAAAGTGATATCATGACATGCACCAATCCTGATAAAAGGACGGCAATTTCATAGGAGTATATTTTAGACCCCGTTAATTTCTTTGCTTAATATTTAATAAGTATGCTTTTAAGCATCACCAATATTGAATGAATGGTTTAAAAATTAACCGTGCTATTTAAATTGCATAAATATACAGTTAATTTAAAAATAACTTTTCAATGATATTGTAAAAAAAATGTTATTATTATTAACTATTACATAATTAATATTTTATTAACTTTTTTAAGAAATTTTTTTTCCATGGGTATAATATAGTAAGATTATAAGCCATAACCAATTATCCTATTAAAAAATGGTCCATTTTTTTTTTAAATTACCATTTCACTACCTGCAGATTTACCATTCTAACCCCAGAACTTCAGCCAGCACCCCGTTGTTTAAACTGACAGGTTTCTGTATAATAACCTTCTTACCCATACATAATTTATTTATTTATTATTATTAATTTTTTTCTTCATATGACACTTTTTCTCTCATGCTAATTCAGATTTGGTTTGTCATGAAATTTTGAGGTTTCTTCAATTGAATTAATTAATGAGTTCAACATTTTGCATTAATGGTTGATTAATTGAGTGGATTTGTTTGAGCTTCATGCATTATTTATTTTTATTTGGTTTAATTCCACGGGCTCTTCATTGAAGAGGGCTCCATATACGTATATATAGAAAGGCTCATTAATTATTTGGTTTTGATCAATATATAAAACCATATAATAATAAAATGTCGTAACAGTCAAATATTGTTAAATTTCATTGAATCAGAATTAATAATTTGCTTCAGGTTACAATGCTTTTATATACAAGAGAGAGACTGCAACAATAATAAAAACTGATCTTTAACAACCATTCTAATAATAACGTGTTAATTAACAATATTAACACGAAATTAATCAGCTTACATGCATGCTTAATAACGTGTTAACTAACAATATTAACACGGAATTAATCAGCTTACATGCATGCTTAACTTAGGACTGCTTATTAACAAACTTGAGCTGAGCTGATCCATTGATATCTAACCAATATGAAACAAATTAATGTTTGTGCTCGAAAATAATTAAAAAATAAAAAAGCAAGGTGAAGAAAACAATAAAAGGTATCAGAAAGATATATTATTATTTATTCATGTTGGAACGCCTAGCTATTAGATACATTGATTTGAATTAATTAGTAGGGCGGTTCCAGACATAGCAAATACTATAGTGTTGTTTGAAGCGGTCTAACATACAAGGACCATCCAGTGAAATTTGCCATTTACACTGATCGTTGCAAATTTCGAAATCCCTGGAGTCGATATAAATATCAAAATAGTGAAAATTGTTTTTCCATTCGAAAGAGCACCAGAACTGCGTTGTAGCCCAAAAGTTTGGTTTAAATGAGAAACTGTAAGGGGTGCTATTGAAAGGGATTGTATGAGACCCCAAGTCATTGTCTTTGGATTTGCAATGAAGTGTCAAATCCAAATCAGGACCCAACATGTTCACCATTGTTACCTCTACACGACCTTCGCATCTACTTTCACTGATCACCACCACCACACACAGAACCACCACTGTCCATTGAACAAGCTCTGTAGTATTCTTCATATACCTGTGCTATGTTTGTGTTCAACTGTGTATTTGTTGAATTTGAAATGTATCTATATGTATATATATATATATATATATATATATAGATATAGGATTTTGAATCATACATTTAATTAATTAATTAAATTTTTTTTTTTGGGATAACTATTAATTGACAGTTTTTTCTTACATATTATTTGGTAACCGTTGCATATATATCATATTTGGTGTAGGTAATGGTAATGGGGTTTGTAAATTGCTTAAAATGGAAAAGCCAATTAGGAAAATTTTGAAATCTTATTTTTCCTTAATTGCATTATTTAAAGTCATCTTTTATATAATTACCAAAAAAAACATATCATTTTATATATATATATTTCCTTTTTTCAATAATCAATTAAAAAAAGAATAAAAATCAAGGTGATATATTTGAAACATTAATGTACAAATGTTTTACTTGACCGGAATGGAATAGAGTATCATCCCGTACATGAATGTATATCGATTACTCTATGTAGAAACGTTCAATTTGACAATAAAATAGGATTAATAATTATGAATGAACATATACTATAAATGTCTTTCAATATAATTAATATAAAACTCACATATTGATGTACTTGTAGGCTTGATCTGAAGGTAAAATTATTGAAAATACATTTTTAGGTCAAAATTCAAATTTCTTTGGCTACAAAGCTCTCATCCTCCATTTTGTAATTAAAAAAACTTTTATATTGATTCCCATATATATATATATATATATTTATTTATATCTCTACCAATCCGCATAAGAACAATATTGTCTATAATATTAATTCCCCACTTACAGGTCCTTATATTAATTTTTGGGTTAATCGAACTAAAGCCAACTTATATGAATTTCTTTAATCATTGGGGTTATTCGAATCTAAAAAATTATAAGAGAGATAGAGACATATTATATTCTTAATCAAGTATCATATATGAGCAAAATATATAGCTTTTTACTTGAATTTGGAAAAACCCATTAGATAACGATTTTAATTACTCAGGTTCGTTCCACTTATAGCATAAATCATACTGATGAGTGTAGTGGTCGAGCAGACAAGGACCATTGGGTTTAATATGCCACGAACAAAGACCGTTGCATTTATAATAGTGAGACTGGTCAATGTAAACATCAAAATATTCGAATCTGTTTTTCCATTCGAAGGAGCACCAGAACTGGGTTGTCATGAAAAAGTTTGGATAAAAATCGAATCTGAAACTGCCATGGTTGCCGAGTTTGTGAATCCCCAAGTCATCGTCTTTGGATTTGCAATGAATTGTGAGCTCCAAATCACCACCCAATTCATTTGAGATAATTACAGCTACTTTTATACCTTCAATTCTTCTGCTTGTAGTTATCACCACCACCACAAACATAAACACCACTAGCACTAAATGTCTCATCTCTGCTAGCTAGCTATAATATATGCTTGTGTTTAATATGTTATATATATATATATATATATATATAGGATTTTGAATCATGCATTAAATTTTAATATGGGTTAATTAGTGAGAGCTCAATTAATTGACAGGTTTTTCTTAAATATTTAATCCAGTTTTTTTGTGTAATAAAAGAATTAGGTAGGTAATGGTAATGGTAATGGTTATGGAGTTTGAAAGCTGCTGAAAATGGGAGTAGTAATTATGGAAATTATAAACTTCTCTTTTCCTTAATTTTCATTTGAATTTCATTTAATGTATTTGGTTTTCCATCAATCAATGAAAAAGAAAAAAATAATGTAACATGACATTAATGTAAAAATGAAAAAAAGTATTAGGTTTAACCGTTATGCCATATAATCCAGTGCAATGTAAACCGAATAATCTATAGTAACTTGCAATATCAAAATAAAACAGTAGTAACATTAGTTCATGGAAATTATGAACTTTTCTATTCCTTAATTGCATTTCAATTCATTTAATTCACTTTTTTTTTTTCATTAATCAATGGAAAAAATCGAGGTTATGTTTAGAGAAAACATTAATGTAAAGCACAAAGGTTTAGTTTGAAAGAATTAATGGAAAAGATGAAAAACAGAGTCTCGGCTTTTGGTCTTATTTAGAGTAAGTTTGTCCTCATGAGGTGTTTTGTTGACAGAAATGCATCCAAAGTGAGGAGTATTTATTTTTTATTTTCTTCAAATTCTGCTATACAAGCAAGCATTGCAAACTTGCAGTGTTGGAATGCAACATACAAAGAGAGAGAAATTTAGAACCAATACCAAAAAAAGAAAATTGAAGATTCAAAATTGAACTCTGGGATTGTAATGTTTCGTAAGACTAAAAATAATGGTCTTTTTCTGTTTTTCTTTATAGTTGGGTAAAAATATGGATTAGCCAAGTTCTAATAACAATCCGTTCTTTTTTTTTTTTTTTTAGTTTTCTTTTTGGTCAAAGTATATGCATATGAAAACTAAATTTATTGGTTAATATTTATCAATTAGCTAGAACGAATCCAAAATGTTCCCAGTTTAAATGGATAAAAGGGACAAATATAAGATGCCCAATAAAATGGAAAAAAAAAAGGAAAAAAATCTATGAGCTTTCAAGAATTATTATTATTTTTTGAAAAATTAAATTCTTAGAATGTGGCCGTTGAAAAATTAAATTCTTAAATTTGTTAGCAGATTTATCATGTGGATAGGCCCAGCTAGTTTATAAAACTGACTTGGGCCTGGGCCCAGACGTTTTGCTAGGCTTTTTTTTTTTGTTTATAGCTTTTGCTAAGCTTTTCAACGGCCACATTGATTAAGCGTAAAGTTTGTTTAGTATTGCGTTAATTACTTTTTTTTTTTTTTTGGTAAATGCGTTAATTACTTTAGTACTTTATATTTTTGCCAAGTCGCATATTGGATTTCAACTTTAAAATATTACACATTAGTACATTTTCAAATTGACTTTCAAATTCATTAACAAAAAAGTTTAAAATTTGAAAAAAGTAACTAATTTTTCCATTAATCAATTAATTAATTGTTTTTATCATCTTCTTTGTAAATTGAAAAATTAGTAAATTGTTTCAACTTTTTTTGTTAGTCAATTAATGAATCAATTTGAAAATTTAATTAATATAAAATAAATTAAAAATTTTAATGTGCAATATTTTATATTTAAAAGTTCAATTAACAAAGTGCCCAAAATATAAAATATTAATTATGGGAAATCTAATAAAATCGGATTTATACAGAGAAGATTTAAGATAACACGCAGAAATTGAGAAATGTCCAATATTTTTATTTCCTATTTCACCCCTACTTTTTTCATACAGATTTACCATTCTATCCCCAAAAAGCAGCTGCTCGTGGTTTAACTTTAAACTGATAGGTCTTTATAATAAAAAGTAAAAACCTCATGCTGAACCTTTCTCATGAAACTTTGACATTCTGGAATTGAATTAAGTTCAACATTGGGCTTTTGATGGTTCAGTGGCTTTGTTCAAGCTACTGAGTTTTTTAATTAAATCATATGTTTTTTTTTCTTTTTCTTTTTATGCTTAATTCTATATTAGTAATTTTTTTTTTTTTGGTTTCCGTTACCTTTATATCAACATGTTCATCAGTCTATATGAAACAAAAACCCAAAAACCCACAACAAATACAAGGTGAAAAAAAAAAAATATATATATATATATATATCAGAGAGATATATTTATTATTATTCTATTTCATATAATATAAGAAAATAGCAATTTACTTTTGGACCCCATTTGAGAATGAATTATGTGAAGGGTCCCAATTATTACAAATATCAAACAGTTTAGTGTAGTGGTTGAGCATACAGGGACCATTGGCTTGTATTTGCCACGAACAAACATCGTTGCATTTTTCAAAATCCCTCTCGTCTACGTAAATATCAAAACGGTGGAATGTGTTCTTCCATTGGAAAGAGCAGAAGAACTGCGTTGTCATCCAAATGTTTGGTTTAAAAGTGAAACTGTAATTGCCATTGTAGAGGATTTTTTGAATGCCCAAGTCATCTTCTTTGGATTTGCAATGAACCGTCAGCTCCAAATCGGCACCCAATTCATTCGCGATGATTACGTGTTCTTTAGCTTCACTAATCACCACCACCACAAACATAAACACCACTAGCCATTGCAGAAGAAGCAGTGTCTGATGTCTCATCTCTGCTATATTATGTTTGTGTTTTAAGTCTGTGTAATCTGTATGTTTTATTTACATATCTAATATTTATATATATACATTTACATGGGTTAATTAATGAGAGTTTAATTAATTGAAAAACTTTCCTACATATTTAATGGAATTTAGGTGGATGAAGAAGCTTCAGACTTCAGAGATATGCTTGGTATGTAAGTGTTTTTCCTTATCAAGTTCATTTGGAAAAGAATTGTGGGGCAAGTAAAGCTGATTATGGGAAATTAATAAACTTTTCTTCTCCTTAATTGCATTCGAATTCATTTAATGTATTTGGGCTTTTCATTAATCAATATTGCACCATAAGAGAAAGATTAATGTAAAAGCACAAGGTTTTAATTGACAGAATTGGAAAAAAAGATATACAGAGGCTCTGATTTTTTGATAACAGAGACATGCATGTAAAGTTGGTAAAATATTTATTTTTAAGGGCTATTCTTCAAATACAAGCACCATTTAAGCAAGAGAAAGAGCTTTACCAGCAGCCATTGAAGATGGACTGCATCATCCATTGTACTTAGCTCGACACAAATCATATATACCAGTTTTGTTCCGAGAAGCTTCAATTCCCAAGAAATATTAATGGAGATGGCCAAGATCCTAGAGAGAAAAAAGTTCGATTTGGATCGAACATAAAAGATCGAATGTTAGACCAGCGTTAAGTATGTTATCCACCTAGATTAAAACTATTATAAAATCACCACAAAACAGAGTAGATAAACAGAGAGCTATCAGCCTTGGAATTGAAGAAACACCTCCATTTCAAAAAAGTTGCTTAAAAAGCTTCGATAGAAACCGTATGCTGCACATTTGGTTTGGCATAAAATTTTCTGAGGTTCTCGAATTGAATTAGTTCAACATTTGCTTTGATGACTGGGTTTTAGCTACTGGGTTTTGCATTCATGGTTCATTTACTTGGTCTCCATTTTTTCATGACCACCTTGTCAAAATACCCAAGAGTAAAAGCAGAACGAGTACTCAAACATAAAGGAGGAGCTGATAAGAAAAAAAAAATTAAAAAAAAAAAAAATTGCAAAACAAGATGACTCAAGAAAGCAGTAAAAAGTATGAGACCATATATATGTATATATATACGTATATATATATATGCATATGGAAATGAATACAGATATATATTATTCAACCATGCATAAACAAAGAGGTCTTTACTCATGAACCCCATTAGATAGTGAATATTCAGGTTTCCAGTCATAGCAAACATCAAACAGTTTAGTGTTGTTGTTGAACATACAAGGACCCTTGACTATTACGTTCCACATACAATTGGTTTTGCATTTGTTGTAATCCCTGTCGGCTATGTAAATATCAAATCGGTGAAATGCGTCTTTCCATTGGAAGGAGCAGAAGTATAGTGTTGTAAACCAAAAATTTGGCCGAAAATGGAACCCAAAACTGCCATTGAAGGGGAGTTTTTGTATCCCCAAGTCATCATCCTTCGACTTGCAATGAAGGGTTAGTTCCAAATCAGCATCCAACTCATTGTTGATAGTTACATTTACAATTTTTTCTGTAGCCTCACTTCTCCTAGTAGTAATAATCACCAACACCAGAAAAACCAGGAGCCATTTCAGAAGCAGCATATGACTCATGTTTGTAAGAGAAAATCAGATGCTGTTTTAGGCTATCTCTGCTGTATATGTGTGTCCAAGTGTATGTGTGTGTGTTTATATATATGTTGGTAGAGAGACTAGGTTATATTTGGATGTTGAATAATGCATTAATTTGGGTCTATAGGGTATCCTAGAATGGAAAAATACCATGTGAACTAAATTAATTGACAGGTGAGTGTAGCTTTAAAGATATGCTTGGAGTAATTGTTTTTCTTTTTCAAGTTTATTTGGAAAAGAAATGGGGTAGGATATGGAGCTTGAAAGCTACTTTAAAATGGGAGTACTAATTATGGATATGGACAATTTTTCTACTCATTAATTGAATTGGTTTTCCATTAATCAATGAGAATAAGAAAAACATGGATAGTGACAAACATGTAAATTTAGTAGAATATTTATTTTTGAGGTTTTTCTCAAATTCTGCTAAACAAACTATTAGATTTATGACCATTTGAAGAAAATATCATTTACATTATCTGCCTGTCTTAGGCCATGGACCCCATCTTTGAGAACTTCCCAATTGCACTTTGTTGGACATCTGTGAAAATCCCTAGTAGTTTTATAGATATCATACACTCCTGATCCATCTCTCCAACTTAATTCACAGAAGAACAATGTTTTTCCAAAGAAACTGGGTCGGAATTTCCAATAAAAGTAGTTGTTATTAGCTATGGTATGTGTTCCAAGATCATCATCCTTGGACTTACAGTGAATAGTCAGATTCGAGAAATCATCACCTAGTTTGTTGTAAACCTGGACTATGGTTTTCTTCGGACTTATGACGATCCGATCTTCTCTGGCCTTTGCTTCTGTGGTAGCCATAGTAGGTGCTTCCCATAAAGCAACGAACAATATTACATACAGCAAAACTTGTTTGTCAAATTTAAAACCAGTCATGTTTAATAAGGAGAATTGGCTTTAACCTCCTAAGGATTTTGAACAATACAATACAAGAATAGGGGGTTTATCTTTCTATACTTGAATATATAAATGCAGGAATCAATACAAGAAAAACTTAATTGAATTACTATAGATTTTGATTGCAAAATGGGCAACTTTTGCAACATATTGAGGCTTCTGCAATTTAATGCTGCATATGAAAGATGCATAGCTTTTATTCCTATAAAGAAAGAGGAAAAACTAAAAGAAAAAACTGATAAACAAATTTATTTTCAAAAAAGTTGATCGTAAAGTCAAACTATATAGTAAACCCACTGAACATACATCTCAAAGTCTTGGGGGCTCGACCAGGCTTAGATGAAATTCCTGATCGATCCCTTTTAGTTTGGCTTTAGCGTATTCGCCAGCGGTAAAACTACTTCAATTAAATTTTGGTGAAATCCTCAATCCTTTTAGTTTAGAATATTTTATAATGTCAAGAAGGAAAAAAAAAAGTCAAAGGTCGGTTGTGAATGTAAAGTTGAGAAAATCCAAAATCCAAAATGCATTAATTACATTATGCATTTATAGTTGGTGCGTAATTATTCTCTCCGCCATCCAATACATATATACACAAATACATAGTAATTAAGCAAAGTAATTTTCTCTTAGAATTCCCTTCAAAATAAATAATAATAATAATAATAAAAATCTCTCCCTTGAAAGTTTAGAAAAAGATGAGAAACTTGCCAGTTGTTGAATGGCTTATGGTGTTAGTATTGGTGATGAATTTTAGTAGTAAAAGTGAGGCTGGTTTCAAGCAAGCAGTGACACACATCCATATAACCAACAATTTGAGGCCTGATATGGATCTGACTTTGCATTGCAAGTCAAACTCTTCCTTACAATGAAACTTACCACTTCCATTTTCGACCAGACTTTTGGGGTACCACACAGTTTTACTGCTCCTTTCAATGGAAATATACACTTCACTATTCGACATTTTCATCTCCAATAGAGACCATCACCTTTGCAATACTTGTTTATGGAAAATTAGAGCCACTGGTCCTTGTATGCTAAGCAATAAATCTGGATTTTATGATATCTGTTATAACTGGTACCCTTCTTTTTCAATCTATCCATAATCTATTCTGTCATCGTCAATAAAAAATAAAATAGTTGTGTATTCGTATCTCTATTTCTGGTCTCTTTACTTGACTTTGTTCTTTAAATAGTGATGGTTTATATGTGCTATTAGCTTAATACACAGACCCACTTTCTGTCGGTTTATAATTGTGTTTGCATTTTGGTATGCCCCTATTTGTGTCAAGTAATTATACTATTCCTCACAGAGTAATATCCTTAGGAAGGTTCAAATTCTCAGTTCCTTTTTTGGTGTGTGTGTGTGTTTGTAATTCCTGCTTTCTTTAAAGTATACTCAAAATCCTTTGGAGGTTCAAATCAATTCCTTATCAACACGATAGCTTTGCCAAGCAAGAATTTTCTTTCTGCAATAAAATATTGTTCATTGCTTCATGGCTTTGCCTTGTGCTTAATGGCAAAGTAATTAAAAAATCTTGTGCTTGACATTTAATGTTCTTCTCAGATTATCATAAATGGTGAAAACTATCCTGATAATTTCATTAATTAATGAAATCACAAATTATACATTAAATGCATTCTACTAATATATACACATAAATACAGAGATAGATATTGCACATTCATAGACACATGTACATGCAAGAGAAGTGAACATATCAGTCTCACACAAACATGAGACGGCAGTTGCTCTATCTTCAATGGCTGCTGGAGTTTGTGGCGGTGATGAGTACTGTTTGCAGAGGAAGCACTGAGGCCAATTCAATCATAGAAACAGCAAATGTAATAATTGACAACTATTTACAAGATCGATCAGAACTCACCCTTCATTGCAAGTCGAAGGATGATGATTTGGGGGTGCAAGTAGTACCCTTCAAAGGCAGTTTTCAGTTCCATTTTAGAGTAAATTTTCGGATGACAACACTGTTCTTCTGCTCCTTTCAATGGGAGGAGAAACTAGAGCATTTTGACATTTACAAAGCATGGAGGGACTTCAAACTTTGCCATATTAATTGTATGTGGAGAATAAGAGCCGAGCCGAGGGTCCTTGTCTGTACAACGAGGACACTCAGCTCTATGACATTTGCTATCCCTGGAAACCTGCAAATTTGTAATCTAATTAATGTGATCCAACTTTGGATACAAGAATGAATAAAATACCATTGTCATGCTCTAGAATCTGTATATATTTTTTGTAGAATTAAATATGCATGCATGGTTTCAAAGTTCATAATTTTTTATTTAAGATCTTCAGTACCATTTTTTTTCGTCGTTCTGTTATAAACTATATATACCTTAGGTTATAACAGCTACTATGATGATAGAAGTCATAGAACTATACCGTACTATGTTTATATTCTTACATTTGGAGCAACTTTTATCATTTTTCAGCCTAATAATAGAATTAAAAGTCTAAATTTAAGACCTATTTGTAAACAGTCATATCATCGTGACTTGCTTGCCAATACCCATATTTCGTGATGAGAAAATTCATCAATATTTGGGCCTTTTTAAGGATTTTGATTACAACTTTAAGTAGCAGTCAGTATTCACCACATTTATTCAATAAATTAATGCATGGCATAAAATAATGTGTTACATAGCTAGCTAGTGTGTTTATTACTTTCCTTTGTTTTATTTTTTTATTTTATTTTTATTGAGCTTGGTTGGAATTCAAGAAGAAAAAAAATGAATTAATTTACTTCCGTGCTTTAAAAATCGTAGCGCTGCAACTTTTGGTATTATATTTGTACTGTATTTTTTTTTATCCGATTTGATTTATACATCAAATACAATCTAATTCAATTCAATTAGTAATTGAATTATATCGGTTTAGTTAATTGTATGGCTTGAGCTTTTATTTAATTTTTTAAAACTTTTTAAAATTTAATTTTTTAGATTTTTTATTTTGAATCTTTGACATTTGATTTATTTTTTGTGTTAAAAACTTGTAAAGTTTAAACTTTGTTTAAAAAATTATATTTTTTTTCAAAACCTAACACATAAATGATTAAAAAAAAATTACACTTATTTAAAAAATGATTGAGGAGATAGATTTAGAGAATAAAGATAATGCCATAAACTTTATCGAAAAAATAGTTGAATGCATGTAGATTCATAGTAAAATAGTGAATCTACCAATAAAAACAAGTTATGTAATAATAAAAAATATTTTTCCAAAAATGAAAAGGTAATTGGTTTAGTTTGGATTGGTTGTATCAGTTTTTGACATTAGCAACCAAACCAAACCGATCTAATGGTCGATTTTGAAAATCATTCCAATAATACTAAAATAGCCGATCCAAACAAGTTAGATTAATTTGATTGGTCAGTTTTATCAGTTGGTCGAATTTTTTGCATACCCCCTGATATTATTTTTCCATGGCCCAAAAAGTACAAAAAGAAATAAAAATCTATATTTACTTCAAGTTAAATTGTGGGGAAAATTTGAAGGTTCTTTTTTTTTTGGTTTAAATATATTTTAGTACATTTTAAAATTGAATTTGTTCACTTAGGGGTTTCTACAATTAATTTGTGCAATTGATACTCTCTAAATTGAAAAAAATTGCACATTTGTCCAATTTAGTTAAAATTGACAAATTCTATCAACTTAAAATTAACATATGACCTTCAAAATTATTTTTTTCATTTTTTATTGTACCAAAAATTTTAAAAAATAAAATAAAAACATGAAAAAAAAATTAAAATTCATTTATAGTTTTTTTTTTCTCTTTTTTAATTTTTTTTTTTTAGTTTTTGGTAAAATTAAAAATGAAAAAAAATAATTTTGAGGGTCATATGTTAATTTTAAGTTGATAAAATTTGTCAAATTTAATTAAATTGGACAAATGTGCAACTTTTTTTTTGGTCAATTTCAACTACATTGGACAAATGTGCAACTTTTTTCAATTTATAAAGTATTAATTGCACAAATTAATTATAGAGACCCTTAAATGAACAAATTCAATTTTAAAAAATACTAAAATGCACTTAAACCTTCTTCTTTTTTTCCTGATTTTGAGCTTCTTTATTTGTACACTTGTTCGGAATAAATTGGAAGTAGTTTCTCTAGTTTGTTGCTTTAGGCTGAATATATATGCTGGCATTTACTCTGGCTATATTTTTCTTCATTCTGTTTGGAGTTGAGAAAATTTTGAGGAATATTCATCCAATAAAAAACAAAGAAGTGGAAAAAAAAGAAGAAAATTTAGGGGCAAAGGGTGGAAAAATAAAGGGAAAGAAATAGTGGTAGGTAAAGAAACCAAATGTTGTCTCATCATGTTTGGCTAGATGATGAAATGTAAAAAAAAAAAAAAATTAAAAAAAAAATTATTTTCCTTATCTAATTTTTTCTTTTACTTTCAATTTTTTTTTAAAGTTTATTTCAACATTCTCGTCTTCTTTTTCTTTCATTTCCTCCTTCTGTTCAACTCTTTTCATAAAAAAAAGAACGAAAAAAATTTTCTTCTATGTTTTTCTTTATTGACTCATTGTTTTGATTTTTTTTTTTCTTAGCTTTCTTTTCAATGTTTTTATTACTTGGTTTCAGCTTTTCTTTTTTATGATTTACTTTTTTGACTTTTTCTTTTATTTTTGTCCTCTCAGCCCTTTTTTTAATTTATTTACCTTCTCGTTTTCAAATATTTTATTAATATTTTTCTTTAATTACTCTTTCTTTTAAATTTTATTTATTTCTCTTGTTTTAGTTCTTTAACTTTTTCTTGGGCCATTAATTTTTCATCCACTCTTTGTTTTCAACTATTTATGTACCTCATTCGGCCTAATGCGAAGCATAATATTCGACCAGAGAGGCAAACAAAGCGTAACTTCAATATCCGACGAATCAACGGCTTAATATACTATTATCCAAAAACCAGACCCAAACTTAACAACTAGCCAAAAACGACGTTGCTCTTCTAGCCAAGCGAGGAATGCTTCTGGACGACGTCGCGTCCTAAATCTATAACTAGAGTTCCCTAACCAAGCCTTGCTTTTACTTGTAATTTTAATTAATAATAAAAGCTTGTTCTTCGTGGGTTTATTTTATTCAGACTCTTAATTAGCTGGTTCTTTTTGAATTTTTAATTTTTTTTAAATAAAATAATTTTACATTTTAAAAATCTTACTTGCGTGAACTTTTTAAAATTTAACAAGGATTCATGCATAAATTTTTTCATATCAAATAACTTTTTTCATATCAAATAATTTTTTTCTAGATAATTTTTTCTATATCATATAACTTTTTCCATATCAAATAATTTTATTTTCCATATCTAATAACTTTTTTGAAAGGTTTCCATGAACACCTAGGTTCCCTTGAGAAATTTGCCATTCATCATAATGGTCAAACTAGAATACCCCAACCTTAGTTCATTGTTCCATTTCACCAAAAAATAAAAATTGGTTCTTTAAAAGAGAGGAAAAAAAATGTAATACATAAAAGATAAATTTAATGTTTTATTCTTTGGATTGAGGAAAAATTAAAGCTCAATCAGTGTATAAATATACAGTAAGTATTTGATAATTCTCATTTTTCTAAAATGAAAATATCCGCACCATAACACTGTATAATTTTTTATGAACAAACAGTAAGCCTTTCATGAAGATATTCTTAATTAATTTTCAACAATCAGTTTAAAAGTTAAATATGTTAGAGAATTGAATATCGTAAATCCATCCCGTTAGGGTCCTTTCTTATAAATATTTGTGGAGTTCACATGTGGGATTTATGAAGATACTATCGTACTAAATTTCTGAAAGGAGAACCAAATAGGCCTCCTAAATAATTTCTCAAAAATTAAAAGCCTTAACCAAATTTTATTATTATTGAATAATAGGGCCTCAATTGAAAAGATATGAAGCTAAAAGGTAGTAATTTGAATAAATAAATCCATCAATTTGGGATCCACCCATTTATATATATTAATTGAAAATCCATAAGTGAATGAATATCGTAGTGCCTTTTCTTTATTCTTTTCCCCTTTTAAATTTTCACATTATATTTCTTGTTTTATAAAAAAAAATTGACATTATATTTGGTGGACAGTTACAACAATTTTTTTTAATTTTTTTTAAAAAAAATGAGGAAAACTTTATTAATAAGAAAAGTCTGACACCAAGAGATGACCCAGTTCTGGCTGGGTCATGGGGTCCCACTTTAGAGGGAGTAACCCTTCAAGGGCCCATTATGGTTTGGAGTACACTTTTTTTTTTCTTCTAGTTTTCAATTAATTTAGGCTTTTAAATCCTAAAATACCAAAATTTTCTTTTATTTTACTTCAAAAAATGTGTTTATTTTTACTTTTTCATTTGTTTATTACCAAAGTATTAGAAATCATATTTTTATTCAAAAACAATTTAGAAAAAAATAGAAAAAGAGCTAACCTTAATTAATCTAGTAAATACTCAATTTATTTGCTAGATATTAGTAAGTACTCTAATTAGTTAGATTGCAACATAATACATATACATATATACATACATGTTTGTGTCTTCTTCGTCCCATAAATTTTAAAAAAAATAATCGAGTATTTTTATGTAATACAGACAAGAAAAATTTTTGGATCCGCCACCAGGCTATATTGAAAAATAAAGAATAATAATAATTACTTTCTATTATTATTTGAATGTAAGACAGTAAGACATATCTACCATGGATACTCTAACCTCCAGGTAAGATTATCATTGCTGAAGAAAAAACCATTCTCTCTCCCCAACCATAAGCAATTCTTTTTACACCTAATTTGGTCTCTCTTTGCTTTGAACCCAACAATGTACCTCTCTTTCTCTCCCCATTTTGTCAAGCAAAAATAAAGTGTAGTCCTAAACAAATTTACTCTGCAAGTCCAGCCATATTCTTCATGCAGTCCCAATTCCTTAACTCCAAGATCATTATCTTTGGATTTGCAGTGGACAATGAGTTTGGTTGAATTTTGCGGTGGCAAATCATTGATGATGTGAATATGGTACTTGGTTAATATACTGTTGTTTTCTTGGAGAAGATCACCAAAAGCTGATAAGAACCCAGCAACAAAAAGCAATAATATTGTTAACTCGTAAATTAGGCTTGCAGGGATTTTGATATTAATGGCCATTGTTTGAACAATTTGAAGATTTTGTGGTAATTTGGTATTTTTATTTTTATTTTTATTCGATTTTCTTCATTTTATAAATGAAAGATACACTATCTGCTAAGATTAATTAATTACCCTTTTTTTAAATGAGAGTATCACAACCTAGAATTTAATGAAAGTGATCTACGTATATAAACTTTATATCATAATTAAATATTACATAGGAACTTTTCTTTTCTTTAATTTTATATTGTTAATTACAGGATTATCTTCTAGAAGTGGGCAGATTTTCCCACCCCACGAGGTATCTAAAGAGATGGTCTAATAGAGAATGGTATCTTAACCTGTTAGGTTATTCAGCAGTGAAGAGCAGACCCCTCGGATGTTGACGTCAGCCAGCTCCACGTGGTTTAAAATCTTTAAATTTGGTTTGTCATCAAATTTTGAAGTTCTTCAATTTAATTAAGTTCAACAATTTACTTTTGTTGGTTGAGTGGCTCTGTCTGTTAGAGCTTCTAGGTCTTTTACATTAATTCGCGGTTTACTTATTTATTTACGTACTTATATAAGGGATCATTATTTGGTTTGGATCCATAAAACCATATAAAATGCCTAACAGTCAATATGAAACACAACTTTCACAATTAAAAACTATTTTGACACTCATTTCATACTTTTGCTGAAGTTATTTCACCCAGATATGAAGGAATATATAATTAATAATTTACCACCCTACAAAAATCTTAAGATACGATGTAATTAATGGATTGGAGGACAACTTTGGAAATTTTTGACGACCGAGAAAAACTTATGTGGGCGGTCATACCGTGTGAGTTCGTGTGACCACCCAATCACTGAGAGATACGTGTTTTATTTATTTATTATTATTATTATTGTTATTGTTGATATTATTATTAGTAATTTTACTTCTCTTCACCTCTTCTCCATAATTTCTAGATTCTTCTCGCAAATGAAGATGAAAAATCAGTAGCCTTCTTACCCATTTTGTCGTTCTCTATGTTTGTTTTTTTACATCTTTTTTAGTCCAATCTCCTTGTATTTTCAAATATTTTGTCAAAATCCATTTGTATTTCTCTTCCCTTTGTTTGTATGTTTCTTCCCCAATACTCCAACTAGCAGCAAACCCACTTACCCATAACCAAAAAATCTCTCTCTCTCTCTCTCTCTCTCTCTCTCTTTTCCGAACAAATCAGTTAAGTTACATGAGATGAAGAACAAAAAAAAATTTTAAAAATCTCACTTTTGCTATTGTATATTTGAAAACCTTATATTTCACTTGCACTTTAGAAATCGTTTGAATTTTTATGTGAAAAAAAAAATATGTTAAATAAATTGGAGATGTAGTTAAGCGAGAAAAAACTATGGAATCCATGGATGATGTTGAATGTTCAAAAAGAAAACCAAGAAAAATTATGCAAATCGGTAAAAGAGGAGCTATTTTCTATCTGTAAAAATAAGTCATAGATGTTAAGCTTTTCTCAAAATGACCGGATGAAAATCAGTTATGGGTTTAAAGTCAAGTCAAAGTCCATGTAACCGTATGAAACCCGCCCTCTGTTGAAATCTGCATCTTCCTGCAAAAGCTGTGAACGTTTTCTCTCTCGATCTGGTTCACTATAAATATCCGAGAACCTCATTGAAACTCTTCATTCTTTGCCCATTAGATGATTGTGAATTTCATTTAATTCTTCTAAGCGAATTAGAAAAACTTAATATGGGAAATAAATAAAATATCCAGTTTGGAAAACTCACACCCATCTAATTCTAAGCTTGACAAGGAGGGGCCAATTTAATCGAGGGAAGCCAATCCACGCCTTTGGTGAAATTGAACCGGAGGCAAGGAAGAGAGATGAGAAAGCCAATGAAAATTGTCGATCACTTTAATACAATTTTGAAGATCGAGAAAATGCAAGTTTGTGAGATTCCCAACCTGCAGGGGAAGCATTGTACCACGAATGAAGTTTGGTATCCTAGTATAGTAACTGTAACCAAGATCTAATCGCTTCAAATGTCGCAATTCAAGTAGTGAAAATCCATGTTTTGTATCTTTTTCCATTGATGATATGTATAATAAATTCATGTTCAAAAACACGATCTGGTTTTTAAAATATACATACCATCAAAAACAAATCCTGATGTAGGAAATATTTAAAGTATAACTATTAGATTACTATTGATTTTAAAAGCTTAAGCTATAAGAAATAAGTCATTATATTTTTTATGTTTTATATTTAACACTCAATTTTACATGTAGGTCTGTTTGAGTTCTTACATATAGATATTCGGTCCGGTTTCTTTTTGAATTTTTAAATTTATTTCTTCTAGATCTTTTAGCTTTGATACCATATTAAATCACTACTGATCCTAAAAATTTAAACAAATAGGAGATGAATCATTATATTTTTTATATTTTATCTCTAACAAAAACCATTTATTTATTTATTTATTTTATATTTCAATGAAACTCTTACTCAATTATAGAAAAATGTTTGTTGTCTTTTTTCATTTTGTGATATGTATACCACATGTTTGATGGTATAGGTATATTTAAAAATAGTAGTCATTTTATATTATATTATAACATGTAAATTTCTAAAGAAAAAAAAACCAAAAATATAAACGCGGTTGAGTTGCTGGTTAGCAAAACAAAATAAACAAAAAAAGAAAATCATAATAATGTGGTTGAATAGGCTGAAGAGAGTGACAATGATCTAAAATTCGAAATTTCCAACCCAGATAAATAAAATTGGATTTATTATTGATATAAATTAGATATTAAGATTACATAGTATTCAAAAAAGTTCTAATAAACATAAAAGAAATATAAAAAATAAAAATCCCACACAAATCCAACTTCTCTTTTTTTAAATAAAAAGGTGAACTTTTTGTGTTTTTTTTTTTTATCCTAATGAATTTAACCAGTTTCCCAAGTAGCTTGTTTATCCCAAGTAGAATTATCCCAGCTAAGATAAAACCCATCTTCTTGAACCAACCAAAAGACTGAATCATGACCAACGTCTCTCTCAGGCTCAAATGCATGCCACGATGCAAAGTTCCTAGGAAGTCTTACAGCTTCACAGAAATACACAGCCTTTTCTTCAACAGCCCAATTGTAATCTTCACCTTCTATCAGAATATGCGAACCCAGATCGATATGCTCGGAGCTACAGTGGATTCTCACCTGCCCTGACTTCTTTGGCATGGAGCTCACAACATGCACACTAGTTGCACCTGAAATTGTGATGAACAAAGAAGATGCTACTAAGACAATAAGAACCAAAGAAAAACTCCAACTTTTCATTTTGTTCATGCTGGTGTGTATATATATATATATATATATAAATATGGGTTTTTCCTTGTTTCTTAAATTAATTCCCTTGAAAATATAATGTACGTATATATAGGTGAAATGGAGCAAATTGAGAAGGGTTTATATATATGGAAACAATATCATAAGAGAAATGATTTTAGTTTGCAATTTAGTATTGACTTAATTAATTTAGAATTCTTTTTTTGTGAATATCTAATTTTGGGATTTAATTCTAACAATTTATTTTTATTTTTTATTTTTAAGGAAATCTTCTTGAGTAACTTATGAAAATGGAAAATACCATGAAATTATTTGAGCCCAAATTAAGAAGGAGATTTATAAAATCTTGGTTCTTTAGGTAACAAAAAAGGAAAGATATAAATTAGATAAAGTAGAGAATTAAAAAAAGTAGTTAATGATGATTATTATTATTATTATTATTATTATTATTGCACGCATACGCGAAATACTCAAAATGTCGGTAGGTCAAAAATGTACATAATTCCACAATTTGCTCAAAAATTATTGTAGCATGCAAATTATTTATTACATAAATTGTCCTAAATTATTGCTATTGGACCTACCCACTGTAGATGCAACCTGCCACCTAAAATCATTGATGTAGTACCGCGCTTAATTTATTCTGCAATCAAATAAAAAAAAATTATTTTTCTCGCTCTTTTAATTGCGTCACTCAAGAATCAAGATTGTTATATGAATGAGCAAAAATTGTATGATAGCTCTTTTGGACCAAATGTGGACCATGTGTAGCATGCTTTGCAAATTTTATTTATTTATTTTTTCTAGGTAGATATATTAATTAAATACAAGTTATCCAAGCGTCAAGACCTAATTAGCATGGAAATTTTGATTAACAGAACAAAACAAAAATTGATCTTTGGAAAGATCAAGACTTAGAAAACCAGAGTTATAGTATTGATTAAAAGAATGTTCTGTACTGTAAGAAATTGAAAATTAATAAGAAAATATTGATTAAAAGAAATATACTTAGAAAACCAGTCCACATTCAAAATCAGGTAAAACAAAAGAGTAGAAAAGTGTTAGTATTTTGATTTCAATCATAACTTGTTCAAAGAATAAATAAAATGATTTTCGTGTGAGTTTATTGTAAAAAATAATAAAAAATTAAAAAAGGATTTTCGTGCGTGTTTATGGGTTAAGGCCCCAGAACAAGATAAGGGTAGAGAGAGAGAGAGAGAGAGAGAGAGAGAGAGAGAGAGAGAGAGAGAGAGAGAGAGAGAGATTGGGCTTCTTGTCGGCGGCTACTTAGATTTTAGTCATTTTGAGCCTTAAGTCCCGTCCACGAAGATTTTTCAATCAACCTGTAATACAATGAAAATTGGTAGAATTCATTGGAAATATTCTCCTTAGAAAAATTGATAAAATAAAACACAAAAAAATAAAAAGACCCATTGGATATATCATATATATTTGCATTTCTTCGATGAATTTCTTGTATTTTGGGCATTGATTTTTTATTTATATTGTTTTATTCAGATACTAAGATGCAATTAATTCCAAATTAAAAGTAACGCTTATAGTGTTTCGATTGGGGTGTTAAAAAAATTTCAATGATAATGAAAGCAGTACTTGCATAATTGCCATATAAGAGCCTGACCTTATATATAGCTCTTTGATACAAACAAATGATAGTGTATTTTTCAAAAAAAAATTGGGCGGCAGAGAACTAATTATGGAGAGAAAATATTATATATAACAGTTATGCTATGTTATTTCTATCCCATTAAATTTTCATATGTAATAAACTCAATCACCTGTATTCATGAAGATAAAATTTATAAAGAAATATTGTTACTTATTATTTGATGGGGAATAACTTATTAAACAATATTATCTATCCTAGGGTTGCATAAAAAAACTTTTTCATATATATAATATGACTGAATTATATATATATCTCTGACGGCCTCATCTATCGTATCCTAAAAAATATATAATTTTTCCACCCAAATGAGTAATAATAGGGGTTATGACCTTTATGTCAATGGATGGCATTTTCCCATCACATTAGCTTCCATTAATATAGTCACATCATTTTCGTAAATATATGCGAATAATACTGTCCCTTGACCGGTCAGAAGAAAAATTAATGTTCAGAACCATCCTATTGAGGACAATTATAGGTCATGGGATGATCATGGACTTTAATTTTTTTTTTTTTTTTTTCCTAGAGTCCTGGATAAGATCAGTCATAATCTTGATATATATTGAACCTTCAACAGTAGTGGATAGAGATTAGTCTAATGGGATAATTAGAGAGAGAGAGAGAGAGAGAAAATGATATCCAAATAGGAGATGCAAGAGAATTGTGGACAGTACGTGGAGTTTTGTTGGGGGGACCATAGGAGGAGAAAGGAAGAGCTACAGGGTATGAGTATATGCATAAATATTGAGATTGAGATGCCGAGATGAGAATAATGAGAGGCTTGAAAGATGGTAGATGCGCGTGGAAACATGCACACCTTTTTATACAACAGTTGGAGATAAAGATATTACTCTAAAAACAATTTTGATTACGTTGGAGATGATTTTGTTGTTTTTCGACGCCAGAAAATGACATTAGACAAGAGTCCACCGTATGAAGGGTCTCCATCTTTGAAAGATATATATACAATTATACTGTACTCATATCTCTCCGGAATCTCTGCACAGATTGTCATAAAAATAATTTGTTTCAATGATAGAATTTGTAATTAAAATAAATTATCAGCGAAAACAGTTTTTATATTTATCGTTAAAATATATTTTTTAATAACAATTGGCAAAGAATTAATTCCCATGCAGATACCTACATGGTAAAAAATACACACACACATACATAGTTGTTTTTTTTTCGGGCAACATCATACTAGTTATGGTACATGATAACACCAAATACATATAATCCATGGAATATTTCATTCCGATTTATATATAATCAGGCAACAGGTCAACAATATAATCGTTTGACACAGTCAAATGAATATTTTCCTATATATATATATGCATATATATTTCGGATTGAAACTGTTTGTGTTTGTTTCTGTTAGTGGCTTTGCCTTTTTGAGTTGAATATATATTATCCATTTTGAGTTGATGAGATATGAAAGAGAGATCCTTTTCCATCTTCTTCTGGTTTTATACGTGTGACCCACCGCTAAAAACAGTATTCAATATTCATTTGCCTCGTGCATGTCTGTTTAAGAGTGTATATTTATAATTTATTCATAATATTCAAACATCTTGATTATATATATATATATATTATAGCAAAAACAAAGTAAAGTTTTTATGGTAAAAATAGCTTATGTGGCAATCTATGTTGATTGTATATATTATTTGGTTTTCGTTAATTTTATTATTATTATTATTGAATATTAAAAATTACATGAATATGATATAACATAATCGTTACGTACATGTAATATTATTTATCCTTGGACATGGTAATGGTAGTGGTTCTATTAATATGCATATTTTTTTTTAGTGGTCCTCGAAGATATATATTTGCGAAATGTGGTCATATTCTATTTGCGAAAAGTGATCATATTTCTATGTGATTATTTATGGATCACCCATATCTCATACATTAATTTTAACGAATATGATCATATTCGTATACGAGTGTAAAGATCACCAACCAACCTCACTTCTCTCTCTCTCTCTATATATATATATATATATATNATTCGTATACGAGTGTAAAGATCACCAACCAACCTCACTTCTCTCTCTATATATATATTCTGCCAGGACGTTTTAACCCAATTTTTTTCATTCACTAAATTTAATTACACATACATTCAAAAACATAAAAAGGAAATTGAAGCAAATACATAAATTCTCGCTTATTTTATCACACCCTGCCTCTTATAATATGTATGAAAATGTAACTTCCATGCAAATATAAATACATACATACATATAGATCATGTAAAATATATTGGTTTATACAGATCATGTAAAATATATTGGTTTTGGTATTGCAAAAGTACTCTATGACCAAGCGAAGTCCTTTTTCCAATTGACTTCATCGTTGCTGAAATAAAAGCCCTCCTGAGTCACCAGCCAAGAACACCTTCTGAAAGGACTACAACGATGGAGATCTCTAGGCACTTTGAAAGCTTCAAAGCTCTTCCTTCTTCGATCCCATTTCATGGTGCAAATGAAATGTGAAGTGCCCCAGAAATTGGTCCTCAGTCTCCAGCTGAAATCGTCGTGCTCTTGCAGAGCTCGTCCGCCGAGATCGCTTTCTTCTGAAGTGCACCAAATGACAAGAGGAAGAGAGGAATTGTCTGAAAACCCATTGATCACTCGGACATCATACTCGCTTCCATACAGATGCTGGGGTTGTAAGATGGAGATCAAAATGAGGAAGAAAGCAAGGCAGAAAATAAGCATGAAGGTGAACAAAATTTTCATTCTAGTGTTTGGGGAAATGGAAAAAAAAATTATATATATATAGAAATGTCTCAACAAAGTTGAGGGATTATATATTTGTGAAATTACATATGGTAAGAACCATAATGGCATGCCAACTTTTGGAATTGCAAATCTAGCAATTTGTTACTCATTTATTCTTCATATAAATCATATTTAATTAAATAAAGAATACCTGTACCTTCTATTACAATATATATATATAATTTAAAAATTCTTCCCATTAAAAATGCCTCCCATATAAAGATATTTTCAATTTTTGTCACTTAAAAATTTCTCCCATTAATATTTTTTGTCCAGTTTACTGCTTTAATTTATTTTTCCTTTTACTATTTAAAATTTCCTCTTTAATTAAATTTTTTTCGCCAATTTAATCTACACGTTAAAACTCTCTATCCATCACTGCCTTAGAAAGTATTTGAGGATGTGTTGATTTGGCAATTTTGAAAATAGTGTCAGCCACAATTGTCAAAGTTCTAATAGATAGTCGCTGAAGAAATAGATGTTTTTAAGACCATATAAGATTTTTCTCCTAATTTTACCAATAGGATTAATTTCTCCAATCAGGACCTCACATATGGAGGAGGACATTGCCACAAGACTGTTCAGCTGAAACAAATTGATTCCCTATTATTATAATTCCTAAACTATATAAACCTTAATTTTGTCCCTTTAGTTCATGAATTAAATGTTTTAGATTTATTATATATAAAATTAAGTGAAACATTATATTAAGACAAAAATTCCTATTCACACCAAAATACTTTTGTTTGTTTGTTAGAATTACAATATTTTTTAAACTAAAAAAAAAAGGCATGGCATGCAGATCTTTATATAGGAAAAAACGAACCCATATCAATTCAATTAATCGTCATATCAATTGTTGGTCCTATGGGAAACAAACAATATTTTTTAGAAACTAATTATTTACTAAACTAGTGAGAAAACTGTATAATTTAAAACATATACGAAACTAATTATAAATTGCTTGGAAAACAATAAAAAAAAAATCGAGGGTCATGCAAGATTAATGATAAAATTGTCACGTGAAATCAAACACTGAGTATGGTACTATCATCAACGTGAAGTTACTTTCTGTGTCCCAAATATCGTTTCTTAGTTGACATATGCTCATACAAAGTTGAGAATATTGAAATCTTTCCACAATATTTGATAATGGTTTTTCCAGACAAATCGTATCATTTTTTTTTTCTTTTTCCTTTTCAGATTCAAAGCGATTGGGAATTAATTGAATATCCAACACAATAGGTAAACCATATCTTTATAAACACAATTTATATTTTTAATTTTTAAAATTCTACAATCTAGGCTCATAATTTTTTAATTTGTTACAATTTGAGCATTTTTAACTTTTAACTTTTGTTTAGCAGAGCTTAATCACAGCTGTTTCACGTAACTGGTATTAGATTGTCAGAATTCCAATTTATACGTATATATAGTTAAAAAAAATGAAGAACTATTTTGTTCCTTGTAATTCTATTTAAGCTCTTTTTTTCTTTTTTCTTTTTTTTAATGAATTTTGGAAATAAATTGATGTGAGTATTTTATATCCTAAAATTATTAATAGAGTTCAAAATGGAATAAATTAATACAAATTATCATATTGTATATTATATATATATATATTTGGTGAATTATAATATATATATATATATATATCTATACAAAAGTTATGTTCAAATTGAAAGTACTCCATAGCTTTAAAACGAGTTCGTGTTTCGTTTTGTCTTGTGAGTATGGGTATGATAATAAAATGACAAGTTGACAACTATGAGAAAAAAGAAATATCATTAATCTAATTATTAATTATTATTATTTTTTGATAAAGGTCTACTAACTGATTAAGATCAAGTAGTGCCCAAAAGTCGATAGGCACTATACAGATCCAGCCTGATTTCCTAACGATAGCACTTAGCCATGCTTTGATTTGTTGAAAAGCCCCCCATTTGCTAATTAAATCTTCCAAATCAAGATAAAGATAACTCTTAGACCCATGATTGAACTTAATATAATGATTATGATTTTGGAGAATCCTTTTTCTTTTTCCAAATTGATCTACTAATTTATTTCGATTTATCTAGCTGCATGCCAACCTACTTTACCCCACTTTTCCTTTTATAAAACACCAACTCCCCTTCCAAACAAAGCGTGCCGGCAAAGGAAAAACAAAAGCAAATGAAAAACATAAACAATCAAACAAGATATCAAAAAAAAAAAAAAAAATTGGTGTAGTGGTAGACTAATGCTACAAATAACAAAATATTTACTAAATTTAAATTAAACGTATTAAGATATTATTAGTTCGCATATTTGTATAACTTAAATATGTATAAATGAACATTTAAATAGATAAATGAATTAAAAAAATAAATCAATTAAATATTGACACATTATCTACTACATCATTTGATAAATAAATTTAATTAATATTTTAGTAAATTTAGCATTATTGTTAGTTGTAAGCCTTTTTTGTCTACACTTTTTTAGGTTGTGAATTCATAGTTTAGAAAATATTGTATTCATGAAAAAAGTAATAACAACAACAATAATAATAATAAACAACGAAATTTCTTCTTTGGATAAAAGTTTCCAATTTGAATCCCTCACCCGAAATTAACAAGTAAAAGAAAAAAGAACAAAAACAAAAAAGTAAACAAACAAACCAGATTTTTTCTATCTAATGCATGTTATAGAATAATATAAAATAAATAACCACCTCTCAACAATTTAATTTTTTTGAAGAATTAGTAATTCAACATAGTTTCAAAGTGAAATGTTGGTCATAAATTTAAAATTCAACATTTTTACCTTAGAGACCAAAAAAAGAGGCCTACATATGACAGACCAACATATGAAATAAATTGTTAGAGAAAAAAAAAATTATAATTCACATCTTAAGTTAAATTTATGGAAAAAGGTGATAATTCAACAATACCTAGTAAGTGCACTTTTTTATTGAATAATGTTTGGTATTTGAATTATATAAATAAATATATATATATAACATATTCATCTAACTTAAAAATTTTATATAGTGTAAGAATTTAAATATAACAGCTATTTACTTCACGTGTACAATGAGCAATAATTATGTATATTGTAAATTTAAATACCATATACGATAACAAATAGTATATATAGGTCCTATAAAATATATACTATAAAATAATTATAATTTTGTGTTTGATTAAGAAATTTTTTATTACGGCATCATTTATAAGACGGTTTATATATATATATATATATATATATATATATATNAGCCCATTTTTCATTTTGGGATGATTAGGCCCTGCTAAAAGTGCAAAAAACTTTTCAAAACCCAACAGCTTCCGAGCATAATTTGGAAAACCCACTTTCAATTAAAAAAAAAAAAATTTAAATGCATTTTAGTACTTTTTAAAATTGAAATTGTTCACTTAGAGATCTTTACAATTAATTTGTGCAATTGATACTTTCTAAATTGAAAAAAGTTGCACATTTGTCCATTATAGTTAAAATTGATAAAAAAAAAGTTACACATTTGTCCAATTTAGTTAAAATTGACAAATTTTATCAACTTCAAATTAACATATGCCTTCAAAATTATTATTTTTTCATTTTTTATTATACCAAAAATTAAAAAAAAAAAAGATTAAAAACATGAAGAAAAAAAATTAAAATTCATTTATAGTTTATTTTTATTTTTTTAGTTTTTGGTAAAATTAAAAATGAAAAAAATAATTTTGAGGGTTATATGTTAATTTTAAGTTGATAGAATTTGTCAATTTTAACTAAATTGGATAAATGTGCAACTTTTTTCAATTTAGAAGGTATCAATTATACAAATTAATTGTAGAGACTCCTAAGTGAACAAATTCAATTTTAGAATGTCCTAAAATGCATTTAAACTTTAACAAAATTAAAAAATTAGAAAAAGGGTGAGCTTAATTATATTAGCAATTCTCAATCGAAAAATCGTAATTATATAGCATTATTTCCTCAGTTCATCGATTAAAGTGGACAAAGGCAGAGAACTTCAAAGAAATTTTTTTTCCATGAAAACAAACAGCCCCTCTTTCCTTTTATTTAATATAGAAAAATATGGATAGATAAATCATAGTATAGTATTTTCATTTAGGCCAACCAAACTGGTGAACATAATTATCAGCAGATTTGAGGTAAAGATCCAACCCATCAGGTTTCACATGCCAAATACACTTATCATTACCACACCTATTCATATCTCTTTTAGCAACAAATATGTCAAAATGACCTTTCAAATTACCCGAACTCATATCACAATAGAAAAGGGTGGTCTTCCATATATTCACATCGAATCTCCACTCGAAAAAGTCTGTAAATTGCACATCATGGACACCAAGATCATCATTTTTTGATTGACAATGAAGATTCAATGTATTGTTCTTCCCTAAAAAGTTGACTATCACTACGTCGTACTTGGCAAGAACAGGGGACAAAAACCCTACCTGTGATGCAATTGCTAGGATGATGTAAACTTTCAAAGCACTGCAGCCCATTTCTTTGTTTGTATCTGTGTTTTTGGTTTATGACTTGGTGGTTTTGGATTTTTCATAAAAAGAAAAGAGAGGATGGTTTTTGGGTATTTATTGGGATAGCTTGGTGTTGGAATACAGCAAAAAGGGAAAAGGAAGTGACTACTCGACCATTTAAGGTAACAATATCTGTGGATTTGGTTTGAGATTAATAAGCACATCTCAAATTAAATACCGTAATTCTCTAAACTTAGCTATTTTGTTTGTTAATGGAATGAATTCAATTTACAATTCACGCACCTGCCTATTCAACCTAACCCCTTGTACTGTCCATTTTTCAGTTTGGGATCATTAGTACCAAGGTCCAAGTTCAAAACAAAACAAGAATATCCAATTCTATATTTATTTATTTTTGGTTCATATATATCTATTTTTCAGCAATTTTGTTTTGAATACATGTATATAATGAGTTTCAAGATCTTAAACTTCAATGCAAATTTTCTCAACAATGATATTTACTTACTCTCTATGTATGAATATTGGCTTCGGTTTGCACCACAACTATAGTTTATAGAAGGCCCAAATACCATCTGTGATATCTTTTATAACCCTATTCGATCAAGCCCATTTTCTCTTTCTAAATTATTATTAGAATAATGTTAAAAGTACTAGTAATCTTCCAGTATATTTATTAACTATATACGTATTATTATTTAATTAGTTTATATTTAATTATAATTATCTTTTAAAGAGTTTACTTATTTATATTTAAATTACAATAATATGTTGATGATAGACTAAGTGGTTCCTATAGCTTACTCAAATAATAAATATATATTGTTGTTTGTGTGGCATAAATCTTAATATTGTCTAAATGTATATGGCCATAAATATTATATAATCAATTTTATAATTATTCTAATATTGTGTATAATTACTATTTATATTAATTAATTAATTATATATATATTTTATTAAATTTTTTTCTTTGCCTGCCATCTTGCCCATAATAGCAAAATTTTAAATTAATATAGGTACGGTATTATATATATAGAAAATTTAGCTACATACCATATTATGTGTGCATGAGGTAATTTTGATACAACCATACTCAGCACACGCTTTTGTAAACTTTCTTAGATGACAAATAATTGTTAATTTTTATTGTAAAAAGTTAATTTTTTTAAAAAATTAATAAAGTATATAATTAATTAACCATGCACATTAACAACTAAGCTGAAGACGCTTTTATCCATCTTATTATTATTTTTTTTTAAAATCACCATCTTTAATTGTTAATGGTAAGAATTAAATTTCACACACATTCTTTTAGCCTAGCCTATTGTCATAAAAAAATCAAATATCAAAAAAGCCCAATCCAACTTGTACAGCCAATTTTTCAATCGGGGATCATTAAAACAAGGCCTAAGTTCAGAACATCAACCCTTTCAAAACTAAACAATAAAAACCAAATTTTAGTTTTATGATAATATTAATTAATTTTCTAAATCTTTTACAAATTTGCTCAAGAGTGATATTGACTAGCTAGCTAAATACTAAAAAAAACTGAAAAAAAAAAAACACGTATAATTAGAATTTTGCATTACACTGTTTTGGATCAGAATTTACAAATTAAAAAAATATTATTCATAATTTGACTTTCTTGTTCTTTTTCATGAGTACTCTTGTTCTTATACGTAGCGTATATCGTAAATTCGTAATGATCTTGGTAATTCTCTAAGACCTAGAAGTAAGTTTTCCTTTTTAGCAAAACGGATAGAAGCGGTAAATTAATCAAAGAAGAAAAATATAGTAAATTTTCTAGGAAATATTCAAAAGATTAAAAATTAATAAAATAATAACAACCTATCACTTTGTGACCTTGCTATGAATTATTTTGACCAAAACAGACCAATACATACAGGGTACAATTTAACACACATATATATAAAACAATTTCAAAATATGTACAAACTTTCTGTTCTATGTACGTGATGACCTGTTTGATTCAGGAACAGAGGAATTATCTTTGCCAATCAACAACTGATAGCTGAAGCAAAACATCAGCAAGATCCGATCAAACTTCAAAAAACTAAGAAAATATGTGAAAACTATAAAGAAACCCCATCTTGCTGAGATTTCTTCTGCAATTAGTTGTTGAATGGCAAAGAAAAATCGTCTTTCCTTACTTGGCGGAAAGCGAAGCATCACGAACCCTGATTCAACAAACACAGCCAAAAAAAAGAACCATTATTATTCTTGAAAGCTAAAGCTTAAGAGAGAAAATCCAATTTATATGTACAAGGAGTTTTTGAACGAAAGAACGATTAGGAAACTAATTAAAGAGATACGATAGAACTCGGAAACCTCCAATTTTAAATCCGGGAACATAAAGATAATGTAATATATAGCTAATAAATATATTTTTTAATCAAGTTGTTTTTTTCTCTTGTTTATTAAAATTCACTTTTCTATTATTAATTGAAAATCAAATTGCTGGTATTAATTCGTATGAGTAAATTGAGTAATTAAATTAAACCTAATATACATTTTTTTTCCCGAAAATCCATAAATACGTTATCTCCAAGTATTCAACTTATAGGCCAGTTTCTAGCCAAAAGAAAAAAAATTGTAATCTTGACAAATATTATTATAAAAATAAATAACAAAAAAGAAACCAGATTTCTTCTTTCTAATGCCTAATAGGTGCATTTCTTTATTTTTTGCAGAATGTCTGGTCTTTGAATTTTATATATATATATATATATATATATATATATATATATATATATATANATATAAAACTGTTATATATACTTCATTTTTATTTTTTTTACTTTTATTTCTTTATGTCTTCATAACTTTCCATTTGTAACCATTAAGGGTGGTAGTTTAGTCGGAGAAAATCGACTCAACAATCATACCTGCAAGTTTATAAGTTGAGATTTGAGTATTAGTATACTCTATTATTGTCTCGGATGGTTTCATATTGCACTAATATTGTAAGACTCAACATTTATAACTATGATACTAGGAGGCATACTTTTTTATTTACCAAAAAGAAAAGGAAAAAAGTATCCACTTGTCTCACCTTCTACCAAATCAAGTAAGGCCCGGTTTGGTACACCCTATGCATGTAGAACTTTTAGTAGTATATTTTTTTCGTAATAGAGTTTTTCCAAAATAGTTTTTTATTAAAAAGTTAATAGTTATCACTTTAAAAAGTATTTTTTAATTTATAATAGACCATTTGATTAATATAATTTCAAAAATATTTTTGACTTTTTCTTTATTGTATAAAAATTATTTAACATAAATAAAATTTTAATATAATAATAAAAATAAAATTGTTAATAAAAAAAGCACTTAATAAAAATAGACTTAAAAAGCTATTTTTTTTTATCAATAAGTACTTGTTGATTTGTGTAACAAACAATCATTTTTTTTATAACATAAATATATAAAAGCTCTCCAAATAGCTTTTCAGGGGGAAAAAAAAAAATCATACTAAACGGAGGCTAAACCTCGGTGACGGTAACGAAAAGTGTATTTGTATTGCTAGTTTGATAACAATTACTTCGCAATTTTTTGTCTTTATGTTTTTTATTTTCCTCCTTTCCAAATAAAATTATATTTCCCTTTGCATTCTATATGTGATATGAGCATTTGAGCAATTAGACTATTGCAGATTGAAAGGCCTAAATTGATTCAATCTGGATCAGGGCCTGAACTTGGAGTGGATTTTCTAACTTAAATGACTCCAATTTATAGGCAGCCTATTTTTCATTTGGGATGATCAGACCCTGCTAAAAGTGCAAGAAACTTTTCAGAACCCAACATCTTCCAAACACAATTTGAAAAACCCAGTTTTATTTATAAAAAAAAAAGGAGCTTAATTATATTAGCGTTTCTCATTCGAAAGATTACGATAATCACATAGCATTAATTTGTCAGTTCATCAATTTGCTTTTAAAAATAAAGTGGACAAAGGCAGAGAACTTCATAGAAAATTTCTTTCCATGAAAATAAACAACCCCTCTGTCCTTTTATTTAATATATATATATAGGATGCAGTACATTATAGTATGATTCATTTAGGCCAATCATACTGGTGAACATAATAATCAGCAGCTTTGATGAAAAGATCCAATCCATAATTGTCCACATGCCAAATACAAGTATCATTATCACCACACCTTTTCATATCTCTATTAGCAACAAATATGTCAAAATGACCTCTCAAATTTTCCGAACCCATATCACAATAAAAAAGGGTAGTCCTCCATACATTCACATTGAATCTCCATTCAAAAAACTCTGTATATGGCACATTATGAACACCAAGTTTATCATTTTGCGATTGACAATGAAGATTCAACATCGTTTTAAAAAGTTAAAAATCACTACGCTGTACTTGACAATGAATATATATATTCACATTGAAGCTTCGTTTTAATGGGTCTGTATATGACAGATCATGAGCACCACGATCATCCTTTTCGGATTGACAATGAAGATTCAATATTGTGTTTTCCCCTAAATAGTTCAATGTCACAAACATTGTACTTTGCAAGAACTGGTGAGAAAAACCCTATTTGGCGTGCAATTGCAAGGATGAGAATGAGATCAACTTTGAGAGCACTAGCACTATCCATTTTTTGTGTTTTTTGGTTTGGTAAATTGGTGGGTTTGGGTTTTCCAACATGGTGAAAAAAAAAAAAAAAAAAACTTTAATTTGGTGGTTTTGGGTTTTTATTGGGATATGTGTTTAAATAAATCAAAAAAGGGAAAGCAAGTAACTAATTTTAAGCATCTAAGGTAACAGTATCTAGTGGGTTTGATTAATTGAAATTAATATGCACATCTCAACTTATGAGGACGAGTTTTTGATAAATTTTAACAAAACTTCTACATAATATCTTGTTTTCTAATTCGATGAATCATACAAAAATGGTTTCCAAATAAATAATTACTTTAAATTTCCATCACTTTTTTATTTCAAAAGATCATCTACTATCTTTATCAATTAATTAATCATATAATAATTAATCAATGCAAAACTGCAAATGGAAATTAATTAGCAACATACACACCCCTACAAATAAAAATAAAAAAAGTGACTCTCACTTCTTATTTCTTTAGAACATCAGAAAATATAATTACCACATATATTGAAATAATAGATTATTTATAGTAGTCTTTCCCATTTATTCTTTAACCTATAGATACCATAATTAACGTCTAACACATAAAATCCATGATAATTAATAAGCCATTTGCAGTTAGTTCCACAATTATGTAAGTCACCTCTTCTAGCATCAAACACAACGATATGGCCTTTGGCAACTTTCTCCCAAATTATGTCACAGTGGCAAAATGGAGGTGACAAATTAATATTGTTGCTCATATTCAAGCTCCAATCTAAATTTTCTTCATGCTTTAGATAATGAACTCCGAGATCTTTGTCCGCCGACTGGCAATGAACTTCCATCTCCTTCGCCGAGTCCACGTTGTTTTTAATTTCAATTCTGTAATTTGCAGAAACTGAGTAGCTCATGAAAATGGACATCAATGCCAAAACTACAAGGACAGCCATAGAGCTTGCTAAAGGATTCATGGCTTTTGTTGTTAAATTTTTTATGCATGCCTAGAGGAAAGGAAGAGTTCCATGGCCTTTTAATCAATTTGTCGATGTACGTTTTTTTTTTTTTTTTTTTACTATTATTTTGATTCATTTTTAATTAATGTTAATTAATTACAGAAACTGTGTGAAATTTATTACTTTGAATCAAGTAGATATTAATTAACTTGCAGATAATAAAACAGTCTCTTTAATTCTTTTTTCCTGTATTTCCTCTGTTTTTTTTTCCTTTTTTTATTAATTATTATGCTTGTTCATATTAAAATTTGATAAAATGATTTGATATTATTAATTCGATCAACTAGATATTATTCAATTTTAAATATTGTTTATCTTTTCTCTTAGTCTATATAATCAGTAGTTTTATCATTGGACTAAGCTTAAGAATACATGAAATGGTTATCTCTGTTTTTTTTTTAACGAAATAAAATATTTATCTTGAATGTAACAGATTAAATTAAATTAAATTATACAAACAAAAACACAATAAATAAATAAAAACGTTTTATATATTTCATAGCAAAATAAAAAGTACAATAACTTCTCATAGGATCTATAAAAAAAACTTAACTTAAAATTAATGGAAAATAAAAAATTAACTTAAAATTAATAGAAAATAAAACCCCATTTTGTGTACTTAAATTTCCGACATGTGGTCAACAGGTCATTGCCACTGTTGAAAGGGGCTCTAGGTCAAGGGATATACTTAATAGACCCATCTCAACTAACATGGGCTAACGGTACACAAAATCCAAATGTAAAAGGGTAAAGTGGGCCTTCAGTTTTTTGATAACTCAGCCCAGCTCATATATTCACAAGCGGGCCGACCCGGTTAAAAGTTAAATATCTTAGGACAATTTGATGGGGCATATAAAACTGAGAAAGAGAGCAAGAGTGAGAGAGAGAAACAGAAAGAGCTGGAAATTTTTTCAGTATAAGGAAAGGCGATAGTTGAGAATCGAGAGCTTTGGTTACGAAAATTGGCGGTTAATTTGGATTCGGCGTCTTTTTCCGAGGAAGCATATCGAAAATCCGAACTTTGAATTTTGGCGACTCAGGAGCGACAAAGAAAAGAATACATTGGGGCTTTTACATGTAATCTTTCTCAAGTCTCTCTAATTTCATACGTAACCTGTATAATTACCTCCATGCCAGCGTATTCACTCTTATCTTCGTCTTTTCTGTTCTTCTTACTATTTGATTTTTCGCTCTTCTCCTTATAAACTTGTACCCTGTAATTTTTATATTTGAGCAACTTTTTCATGAAAATTTTCCCATCTTCTTTGGGTAATTAAAAGTGGTTGCTTTTTGAATTCGAATTTTGTAATTTAAAGACCCATTTAACTATTTAGTTAAGGAATTCTCGCTGATGCTGGTTTTGTTGTTGTTGTCGTTGTCAATGAATGGAGAATTGATCTTGAGTATGTGGTGTGGTCAATTTCATGTTTGATTTAGAATTGGATTGTTGTAATTTTACAGATCTATTTCAAGTGTTTAATTGAGGAATTGGCTGCTGTCAATATTATAAAGAATTGATCTTGACTATGTGGTGTGGTCAAATTGGTCTTTCTTTGGATAAAAATTATTGCTTTGCAATTAGATTATTGTAATTTACATACCCATCTCAACTGTTTATTAGGGAATTCTTAGTGATGCTGCTGTTTATGCTGTTAATGATATAAATAGCTGAGCTTGAATGTCTGGTGTGGTTAAATTCATCTGTTTTTTATTGTTCTCTAATTTAGGTGGTAGATTAGAGGTGTTAAATTGAAAATTTGAAGAAGATGAGAATCCCATTTGAGTTGTTGTTTTTTATCTGTGTGAAATAGACAGAGAAATAGAGAGAGGCAGAGGTGTCATTGGTCAGGAGCACTTCCAGATGGATTCATTGCAAAATGCATCAGGAACTGGTGGGAGTGGGGGAAATGGGATTGTGATACCTCAGGCTAATGATACGGCAGCAGGAGCAAATGCTATGGATGATCCAAAGCAGAACCTGAACCAGGCCATTAATTCTATCCAGAAAACTCTGGGTCTTCTTCACCAGCTCTACCTCACCGTTTCTTCCTTCAATGCCGCCTCTCAGCTTCCCCTCCTTCAACGCCTGTATTTCTGCATCCTCAATCCTAGCTTTTCCAAATATTTATTTTGTTCCTTTTCTTTGGTAATTTTCATAACATTTGGTTTCTGTTTTTGGAAAAAAAAAAATGTATATGCAGCAATTCTCTGGTTATGGAGCTTGATAACATGGTTAAATTGTCCGAGAAATGCAACATTCAGGTTCCAATGGAAGTTCTCAAGTGAGATCGCTAGGATCATATTTCTTTGATTCTCGTTCATGATCATTTTTCTTGTTTCTCTTCTATTCTTCAATAGTTGATTAATTTGTTTTGTTTAGTCTGATTGATGATGGAAAGAATCCTGATGAGTTTACAAAGGATGTGATAAACAGCTGTATTGCAAAAAACCAGATTACGAAAGGCAAAACGGATGCCTTCAAGGTAGCCCTTTACATTCTGATTGTATATGCATTTCAGTGTATTCGGTTCTGTTTCAAATCTGTGCATGTATTTTTTTCAGAGTTTACGCAATAATCTTCTGGAGGAACTAGAACAGACATTTCCAGGCGAAGTAGAATCTTATAGGGAAATGCGTTCTGCTGCTGTAAGTATATTCTTTTTTACTCTCAAACATTTTATAGAAAGATTTATTAACAGAGACAGAGGTCTTCTTTCCCCTATATTTTCTAATTAAGCAGCAGTTCTTAGTTTTGTCCAAATTATGCCCCTCTCCCTTTTCTTCATGATTTTAGATCAATTTGGTTAGGCTTTGCTTATATGCTTATTTCTCTTCATATCTAATGAAGGAGATGAAGCGGCTTGCACAAGCACAAGGCTCAATGTCGAATGGAGATGTAAAGGTCAAAAGTGAGCTTTAGGGGTCCAATTCTTGAACCAGACGAGATTGAATTGGATTGGACTATTTTGCCTATAGTTTAATTTGATTGGACTAGATTTAAAATAGTCCAGTTCAATGCAAAAAACGGGTCCCTAGGTGTCTGTTTCCACTGATGTATCTTAATAACTATTGCATACGATCATAGTTGTTTTGTGGGATTTGGATACAAGGCCGAACTGATATTATGATGTACAAACCATTTAATAAATTATATATTTATTTGTGTTTAATCTTGTCTTGATTGCCTCATAGAGACTCATCTCTCTCTCTCTCTCTATATGACCATCAGACCCATTATGCCACTAGATCCATTAAGACCCATTAGCACGGAAACGAACTGGCGCGCACACACCTATATATATATACACCATAAATTGTAAACTATAATTGCTACAATTATAAGTATAGGGTACATAGAATTTTGCTATTAAAGGCGAGTACACCTTTAGTATAAAAATTGTGTCGGTAAATTACATGTAATCCACCGTCCAAAGTGGATTTCAAAGAGAGGGAAAAAAAAACATTAAGGTTTTTTGGTAGTAAAAAAAAAAAACATTTAAGTTAGAATAATGCAAAAGTAGAGAATAAAATGAAATAATTATTATAATTATTATAAGGATATACATGCATATTTTATATATATATATATCCTTAGATAAGTATAACAAGAACTCATCAATCTCCATATAGCTATAGGATTAACAACTTCTTCTCTTTTTCCTGTAAAGTACGGAAGCAATTTAACATAAGAGAATAAGAAAGCCTACTCTCTCTCCCCCTCTCTCAATGGAAGTAGCTTATTAGCATCATTTATAAGAGGAAAAGCAAAACTATATCATATAATTGAGTATACATTACGAATAATTACCATTTAAGCTGCAACTCATATCTTTCGGGATTAGACAAATCAAGATGCAAAGCGTCTTGATTGACTCTCCAAATGCACTGGACACCTTTTATCATCTCTGTGGGAATCATAAAGAACAAATGAAGCTTTCTTTTTAACCCAAGACAGGTCGCAAGTATATGAACTATCTTTGTTAAACCATTGATATCTTGCTCCATAAGGAACAACCGTTGATACTATATCTTGCTTGTTTGAATGGCAATGAAGATTCAGATATATATTATCGAACAAGCCGTTGAACGCTGTGATTTTCTCCGCACTGAGAATCGAGATGTTGCTGATGGAGACTGCTAGCACAAGGAAAAGTACCACAAATTTTGATATGGGATTTTTTTTTTTCTTTTTCCCATTTTAAAATGGTTTAAGATGAAGATGATTATAAAAATATATGGGTTGGAATTGCACTTATATAGAAAAAGGACAATGGGAATGAAGTTAAAACAATTTTGAAGCTGTTGTGGATTAGATTATGAGTAACGTTTTTTTAAGGATAATATTATTTCAAAAGTTAAAAAAAAAATAAGATGACTGTTTAAGCACATGCCAATACTCTGATTAAGCACATCGATTCTATATAGAAATAAGATGACTGATTTTATTAATAAGATGGCTGATTTTATTGCTAATTTTATTCACCATTGTAGCTAATTAGGTTTCCATGCAATTTTAAGAGAAAGCTCCTGAGGGTGGTGTTTGATTACGCAAGGCTGACAGTATGGGTGCTATGTCATCTCGAGACATAGTTTTAGTTGTTTTAAGACTTTGGTCCCTTTCTTCACCAAAACAAAAACAGATAATCAAATTAATTATAATTAAAGAGAGATATCTAATGTATATAGTTTTTATTCAACATATTAATACCAGATTACCAATAACAAGTACATGATCAATCTTCCATACGAATACGATCAACAACTTTATCTATTTTTTACCATTCTTTCCCCTTACATATACAGTTATATAAGCAGCCAATTTTACTTATTCTCCTGAATTTATTTATTTAATTTCTCTATACATCTACTTGTGTTTTTTTGGACCAAAGGAAAAAAAAAAAGTGTATACAATCTAAATAAGTTTAATTTTTTGTTATTATTATTTTTTATTATTAATGAAGGTGGGGTATTTGACCTTAAGTCATTTTCTCAGAAAATGTTGGCTTTCCTTTTATGTTTGGTCAAAAGTTAGCAACTGTTGGAAGGATTTTTTTCGAATATCCAACATAAGTTTATTGATGTGTTTATAATGCATCTGCATTATTTTTCTCTCTCCTCTTGAAAGAAATGAGTTTATATTATTCTGTTTCAACTATAATTTTTTTTCACAAAATAGAGTCTAGAGGGAATCCGATATAATATTTTTCAGCAGGACCTTTTCAAAGAATCATGGAAGGAATCTTATATTTGATGTGTCACAGGAGAGAAAATGATTTGACAGTAAAGAAAGTACTTTAATTTTCCAAACGTAAGGGACTATTTTTAATTTACTCAAACCTCAAATGTAATTTAATAAAGATTTTTGCTTTGAAGCTCTAAAAGACGCAGTGGAGAAAAAAGGCATGGAATTGAGAACCACGCACCGAGTGCCATTGAGTTTATGTCCGTGTATCCCTCTGTCTCCGGCGTTATTTTCTTGATGATGGTCTTTGTACGCTTCGATATTTACTTTTGAAAAAACCAAAACTTAAATTGAAATGGTAAATTTGGCTATGATGTGGCAGTTTTTAAATACATGGTATTAATTAATTTGGAGCGGTACTGCATTGAAGATTTTGTAGTGTTTTTATTTATTATTAATATTAAAAGTATCATCTAATCTATCAACATAATCACTAATTATATATGCGTGATTAACACATTAATATATATATGAATAAATAAATTAAAAAAATATATAATTAAATATAAATAAAAAATATAGTGTTATCTTTTCCATTTATGTACATGATCCCCAGCGTGTGACGTCAATTGTAAACATAGTTTAATAAGATTTAAGAACTAATTTTATATAATGTTATCTTTGTTCAGTATATAAGAGCATTTTTAATAAAAAAATGTAAATTATTGTATATATAATATAGAAATAGACTTTGTTTAAATTTATGTGGCATAAATACATATTCAATTCAGCAATTATTCTTCAATAGTAAAATGTACAAAAATTATTTATGGTTATTAATTAGTTAAATATTTTATTAAATATTTTTAGTTTTTAAACAAATTAGGTTTTT
>QANX01003665.1:39948-123012 GCA_003254975.1 Ochetophila trinervis
CCCCCCCCCCCCCTTCCCTTTTTTTTTTTTCTTTTTATTCCCCTTTCAAAAGAGTATATAGGGATTTAATAGATGTAAACTGTATAGTGTTTTCTTAATCCGCCATTTAATTAATGTTTAGAGGAGAAACTTTGAAAAATTTATTAATTTCTTGAACTTTAAGAGATTTCAAATTTTGAGATTTTGTAATATTCATATAACAAAAAACCAAATACATTGTTTCATAACATGATTAAAAATAGGTAAAACAATATATAATCTCCAACTGGGGTTAAACCTTATTAGCAAGACTCTTTAATTATTAAAGAAAAACAAAAGCCCCATTCCCTTATGGCCACGAAAACACCTTCACAAATTCATGATGATTTAGGTCATCGATATTGAGATATAAACCATCCTGAGCGACTCTCCAAAAGCACCAACCATCAGGACACCTGGAATTATCCCTGAGATCTTCATAAATAAGAAAAATCTCATTCTTTGATGGCCAAATCAGAGTGCAACTATATGATCTAGTCCAGGTCATCCATTGGTATCTTCAAGCTGCTAATACAACTTGGGACCCCACATCGTGTCCTCTTCCCCAACAATGGACCTTCAAATCTACATTGTCACCCAAATCATTGTAAAGTGTGATTTTCTCTGCAAAAACCATAGAAAAAGATAGAACGAGGAAAGCCATAAAAACAATTGCCGAGCAATTCATTTTTGTTAAATTTTTGGTAGAATATAATATTATATATATAATGGTTAAAGAAGAACAATAGAATAGTTGGAGAAGAAAAACTAAAAAAGTGCGATGGAAATTAGTATTCTGGAATAACCCCTTTAAATATTAAATTGGGACTGCCAATTTAAGTAAATATATATGGGTGGAATTGCATTTATATCTAGAAAAAGGACAATGACAATGAAGTTAAAACAATTTTGGTGCGGTTTCGATTAAACTATGAGCAACCTTTTTTACGGATAAAAAGAAACAAAAGAAACAAAAACAAAACATGCACGAACAAAAAGAAGTTAAAAAAGACAGCGTAATAATGAGGTCTAAGAGAAGATGTTTTTTAATGTTGGTAATTAAGGAGCTTGGCTAATTATGAGTTTCAATTTGAGAGAGAATAATGTAATTAGATTGTTGAAAATCTTTTTTAAGCAAGCGGATAATATTAATAACGATTTATCCTCCTTTTATTATAACTAAATATAAGGAAATTACTCTAACTTCTGCAAAACAAGGGAAATACTACCTATACGGCTATTATACCTTTTTGCAAGCGTGCATTAGGCAGGCTTGAAGCTATCTTGCTGTCCTTGCCAACCAAAAGGAGATTCAGTCTTCTCTTCTACAAGCTCTCAAAATCCAAATGGACTTTTTATAAGTTTATTTTTAAACCTATAGCCAAAGAAATACACTCGAAGGGAAGCAGCAACCTTGCCATCTGGTGCAAATAGCACCTCCTCAATCTATCTTATTTCAAGACAGTCTTTTGCAAGATCAAGTGAGAGCACAGCAATTTCAAACTAGCGCAAATTGCCAACGTATTATACCTGTGATGATTAGGGAAAGAGAAAGAACGATGTAAATTGCATGTATATAAGCATTATATACTTTCAATTTTCAAATAGACTCAATATTAGAAATGATATGTAATTAATTAATGGCATGTATTCTTGCTAATAGGACACATTACAGTAAGACGGGTTTGATGGGAAAACATGCAGAAGAAAACACACAGAAGACAGTACATGAGCCTTGAACTTAATTGATATTAACAACTAAGAAGAGGTACTAAGGTTTTAGGTAGAGCTTACATTTATAATTTTTTCTTGGAAAACAAAAATGGTCACGAACAAATTCACTAGCAGATGGTAGAGTAGGGGACTAATTTCTTTTGGCACTTGACCATCATCAGTTTCAAATAGAAATCCTATGTCATGTGGTTAAACTGAGGATTGGAATGTAGCCTGTGAAATCGCACAAGGGCATGGAAATCTCAGTCAAACTTCCAATGCAGTGTATGATAAAGCAGGCCTTTCTACCACACAATAGACTCATCAAGAGGAACAATCTAGATGGGGAGAGGATTAAATAAACTGATGCCACAACTAGGGACAGCACAAGGTAATTGGATCAATAACTCAACTGACTGGCAAAAGATGTTTAAATGACGATATTGTTGCAACAAAGATTTTAGCAATCAAATATTCAATTACAAAGTTCCGTCGACAACCTGAGGAAGTTCCCCATAATCAAACCAACTAATCTAAAGTATCCATAAGCAATTATAACCACAAAGTGTATATTCATGATACAAAAGTTCATCTATTAATAATTGTTGACTGTGTTTAAATGATATAGATCGTTGGTTTTACTACCTATCAGTTCAAACTTTGAGGAATGCAGGTAATTAGCAATAATCACAAAATGCCACATATTAATTCAAATATCATAATCATAGATGTGAAAACTTACAAGTCACTAATTTCTAACTCTGTCAACTTTCCCATTTAACTAGATTGCAAATTAAAGCACATCACATAAATAACAGATAGAGCATTTCTCTATGGTGTCTCATGGATAAAGGATTTTTTCATCAAAACACATTTGAGCCGCTCTTTCCACACAATGGTCCCCCTACCACAAACGAATACCTGTTTACCGCAACATTTTCAGGTGGTTCAACAGATTTAGATTTTTTTTCTGTACAGGTGCTTCTCCTTTCTTGTTTGCACCAGTATTGACTGAACCTGCTTTTTCTATTGGCAAGCTGAAAACAGGATCATTGTACTGCTTAGGAAACATCATGATCATAGTAACTCTCTATATATAAAAAGATAAGAAAAACGAATAATGGGACAAAAACTTCAAGAATGGAGTATGGACCTCAAAAGATAGGCACATAATCCTTGTACACTTTAAAATCTTTATTCTTACTAAGTGGACACACGGTAATATGACGGGATTGATGGTCAACACAGGCATAAAACAATACACAGAAGACAAAGTATAAGCCTGGAACTTAACTGATATTAACAAGTAAGAATAGGTACTAAAAAATACGCAACTAACCAACTGACAAAACCGCAAAGAAAAGAACAACAAAGAAAATCAAGTAATTATATTAGAGCATCTCCAATAGTAATTTTTATTTTAAAGAGCATCATTTTTAAAATAAAAAGCATATTGAAGAATTTTTAAAAAATAAAAAGTACAATTTTTTATCAACTCCAATAACATTCTTTATAATCATTCTTCATTTTGCATTTCCCCATAAATAATTATGATTCATAGTTTTTATCTTTTTATTTATTATTTCTATACCAAGATAGTATTAAAAAATTATAATTAATATATTTAATTATAAGTGCCTAGAAAATTGTGGAATAATAAATAAAGTTTGATATAGAGAGTGAATTTGGCTCTCTACATTTGGAGAGCCAAGTTCCACTTTTCATTTTAAATTTTTATTTGGAAGAGCCTATTAGAGCTATGAAAAAGAGTTATAACTCTTTAAAATAGAAAAGATGAAACTTTTAAAAAGTTCATTAGAGATGCTCTTAAAGATAAGATAGTTTAGTTAATAATAAAAAAATAAGTTTCAAAATTTAATTTTAAACTTTAGAACAATATTATAAAATAAAATCAATGTCTTTATTGTCATATTTTGCTTCGTGGTACAGTAATAAGCTTGAACAATAATTTAAAGCATACATAGCAAACAAATATTAAATTATCATATATATTATTAAACCATCGAGCTTTTTATAACCTTCAATGAAAATCTAGAAAAATTACATGGGCAACAGGAGACATGGTTTGGATTGCCAATTCCCCAGAAAAATTCCATCCAAACCTTCCTATACAGTAGCCAACCTAACCTTGTGCGTGAAAGTGAGGGTCATTATAATATTTGATGAAAAATAATATATATTTAAAATGAATGCTGGAACGATGGTGTTGTTTGGTTTTTGTTTTCTAATTTTTTGAAAACTAAAAATAATAATGTTTAGAAATCATTTTTATTTTTTATTAAAAAATAGATATTAATTTTTATTTTTTATAAGATAAAAAAATATTTCAATTTTCTTTTGAAAAGAAAAAATATCATTTTCCATTTCTTTATCCTTATTACAGTATATCTGATAAGTTGATTAAGTCATTCATGTGCTATGCACGTGTTTTGTTTATTTGTTAAACCAGTTAGTGAGATGGTTTTAGTTAGTTATAAGCCTTGTCAGTTAATGTATGCCATGTTGAAGCTCCTTGGAGGTTATTATGACTCTGTTCTGTTTAGTTGTATAAAATAGAGTTTACGAGCTCAAAACAATAGTTATGTACAGTTTATGATTTTAATGAAATTGATTTTCTCTGTTTTCTTTTCTTTCCCCTTGCTGCTTTGCTTTCGTTTGTTTTCTCTCTAGCCAAACACTTTGGTTTGTCTAGGTTATACTTTCTTAACTTGGTATCAAAGCCTAAGGACTTGAGGTCTTGGGTTCCAAACTCAACAACTCCACCCAAGAAAAATAAAAAACACATGTTAGGACCCAAATGAACCTAAAAGAGGTCAGGCCTACATGTGAGGGGGAGTGTTAGAGAAAATGCATAAAAGAAATAAAGGTTCACCTCCCATCAGCTTAAGCTTTTGGGAGAAGTGGAAATTCAACTTGGTATCAGAGCTTATTTCCATGGCGGAAATGAGTTCGATCCTGACAATCTCGCCTTTTCCAAATTCGATCATCAAGCTGAATGATTCTAACTTCTTCATATGGAAATCACAGATTTTTCCGATCATCAAAGGTCATAGGTTTCTCAAATTTTTACAATATTCATCCTTCGACGATTATCTTGTTCATTATCCGCAAAGTTTCACATCAACAAGTAACTACAATGAAGATCAAATGAGAGAGGATTGGGAAGTTCAAGATCAATTTCTCATCGGCTGGTTAAGAGGAGCAATTGTTCAAGAAGTTAGTGGTCATTTCCTTGACAAAGAAACTTCGTACAGTCTCTGGTTTGCAATTGTGCAAAGGTACGCAGCACCTTCACCAAGTCGAATCCTTCATTATAGGAGATTATTACATGTGACTAAGAAAAATGGAATTTCTGTTGATGCTTATATTCTTAAAATGAAAGACCTAGCTGGTAAACTGACTGCTGCTGGGGATTGTGTTTCGGAAAAGGAATTAGTAATGTACATTTTAGCTGGATTAGGATCTGATTTTAAACCTATTTCAACAATTTTGGAGATTCGACCTGAGCAGTATAGTTTGGAGGATAGTTTACATCATTTGCTATCTTATGAATCGAAATTAGAGGAAGAAAATTCAGCCTTACATTTTGAAATGACACAAAAAGCTTCTCACTTAACTTTGGAAAACATTCGTGCTGATTCGAGTATATCATCACAAGCTAAGAATAATGTTGTTCCTGGTAATGCAAGTTCTGGTGGTCACTGTGGGTGTCATAATGCAACATCATTAAATGGTGATATGTGTAGTGTTCCTCATGGTTTTTCACAACCTACTTGTTATACACAACCTGGCTGTAATTCATGTGGAAATAGTCAAATGTTTCATGCCATGCAACAAGTTCCAGGAAGAGGACCTGGTTCATTTAACAGTGGCAGAGGTCGAGGTTTCTTTGGCAGGAATGGTGGAAGAACTTCAAAACCAACTTGTCAACTGTGTGGAATATATGGCCATGTTGTAGCGAATTGCTATTATTGTTTTGATACAAACTATAATGGTCATTATTCAAACTCATACATGAGGGGCACGAGTCAGCAAAACTTTCGGCCTTCCCAACAAAGTCATTCTCAATATTTTGCTCCCTCGGATATGGCTTATCACACTTCAAATAGTTCACCAAATTCCTTTCAAAATTTTCCACCTCCAACTTCTCATTATTCACCTACCACAGCTAGTTCAGCCAATCATCATTATCCAAATAGCTCGAATGCTCAGAATTATAGACCTCAAGTTTCTGCTAATCCTCAAGGACACTTGACCTTGGCTTCATCAGGAGCAGCCACTATGTCATCTCCAGTCATTGTTATGTCAGAAAAATTTGCTGGCACCTGTCAACAAGCTTCCCCAATGACACTTAGAGATCAATCATGGTACATGGAGTGGTGCTACTGATCATGTGGTTGCTGATGGTGATGGTCTACTTCATCAAATTGAGTACAAAGGAGGTAACAAATTAATGGTTGGTAATGGGCAGAATCTTGACATCACTCATATCGGTAAAGCAACTATTCCTACTTGTCATTCTGCTATTCAAATACTTGATATTCTTGTTGTTCCTTGTATTGCCAAGAATTTGTTAAGTGTTTCCAAATTAGTAAAAGATAATGGATTACTTGTGGAATTTAATGCCAATTGTTGTATTATTAAGGACCTTCGAGGACATTCGCTCCTTAAGGGCATTTTGGAAGGAGGGCTGTATAAGTTGCTGCTTCCTTGCTTCTCAACTGCTCACAAACGACCTACACCTTGCCTTTTCAGCTTAGCTTCTTTCATCTGTTCATCCTCAACCGTTCCAACCTTTACTTAGTCAATCTATTTCACAACATGATTCTCCATCTTCATCTTGTTCTGTTTCTCTCTCAGCCTCATCTAGTTGCACTCCTTCTCTAACAAATTGTACTTTGTCTTCTTCTTTACAAACTGATAACACAAATAGCTCTTCTGCTTGTAATTCTCATTGTATTTCTTTTGGTTCATTTTGTTGTTCTGATTTAGCTTCATGTTCCAATATCAATAAAACAGTTTCTGATTCAAAGTTTTTGTGTACTTCCAATGATTTATCTGCCATTAAACCAAACTTTAATGCAAACATTTTGCACCAACGTCTTGGTCATCTTAGCCAGCCAATCCTAAACAAAATTCTAAACTCCATCAATATGTCTGCTTCTAAGGATTTGGTTTTCTGTGAGGCTTGCCAGTTTGGCAAGCAACATCTTACCACCTTTCCTTCTTCATCTTCTCGAGCCTCAAAACCATTAGAACTCATCCATACAGATCTCTGGGGTCCAGCTCCAACTACTTCTCTTAATGGTTTTCGCTATTATATCCAATTTTTAGATGACTACTCTAGGTATGTTTGGGTTTACCCTCTAACACTAAAGTCAGAAGCTCTCCCTACTTTTATCAAATTTCAAACCATGGTTGAAAGACTGTTTGACACCAAAATCAAAACTGTACAGTTAGATTGGGGGGGTGAGTTTCGGTCTTTCCTTCCTTACCTTACTAAACAAGGCATCCTATTTCGTCACCCTTGTCCTTATCTTCATCCAGAAAATGGACGAGTTGAGAGGAAGCATCGGCATATTGTTGAAGTTGGTCTCAGCTTGTTAGCTCAAGCAAAGATGCCTCTCCTTCATTGGTGGGATGCTTTTAGTTGTGCAGTTTATATAATAAACAGGTTGCCTACTCAAGCCTTACAATTTGAAATTCCTTATCAACTTCTTTTTCACAATTTACCAGATTATAACTTCTTTCGAGTTTTTGGCTCAGCTTGTTATCCCTTTCTTCGACCATACTCCTCACAAAAAACACAATTCCATACTCAGAAATGTGTCTTTTTAGGATATAGTCCAAATCATAAAGGGTACAAATGCTTACATCATACAGGTCGTATGTATATTTCCAAGAGTGTCGTATTCAATGAAACTGATTTTCCTTTTGCTAATGATCATGCTTTTCTTAGTGCATATTCTTCATCTCGTGATAATTCAAAAGACACTACTGTTGATCATTCTTCTCCTCTTTATGTTGTTCATCGACAACCTATTCTTTCAAACACTCCTACTGCATCATCTTCAAATGACATTTCTTTCCATACTTCCCCCATTTTATCTTTGCCTTCAACATCATCATCTTCCTTATCTCTAGATAATTCATCTACTGTTCCTGTTTCATCTTCACCCGTTCTTTCCACAGGTTTACATGACATTGCTCTTCCTACTATTTCATCTCTTCCAGCTCAACCTACACATCCTATGTTAACCCGTGCCAAAGCAGGCATTTTTAAGCCAAAAAGTCTTGTTGTTTCCACTAAGCATCCTTTGCCTTCTTCTTCTTTCTCTTCTATTCCTGAACCTAAAACAGCCACTCAAGCCTTACTTGATCCTCAGTGGAGAGAAGCAATGAGCAATGAATATGCAGCTCTACTTAAAAACAACACTTGGCAGCTAGTTCCACTTGTTCCTGGAATGCCTTTGGTTGGCAACAAATGGGTCTATAAAACGAAATACAAGGCTGATGGCAGTGTGGAAAGACTTAAAGCTCGTCTTGTTGCAAAAGGATTTCATCAGACTGCTGGGGTTGATTACAAGAGACTTTTAGTCCTGTGGTAAAGCCAGCAACAATCAGACTTATCCTTTCTCTTGCTCTATCTAACAAGTGGCAGGTCAGACAATTTGATTTTAATAATGCATTCCTTAATGGAGATCTTCTTGAAGATGTTTACATGGAGCAGCCACAGGGTTTTGTTAGTGATAAATATCCTCATTATGTCTGCAAGCTTACTAAAGCTCTCTATGGCTTAAAGCAAGCTCCAAGAGCTTGGTTTGAAAAGCTAAAGTCTCTTTTGCTCAGTTTTGGTTTTCTTAACTCTCAATCTGACACCTCACTGTTTATTTTGAAGACAGAAACAGCGTATGTGCTCTTGTTAGTGTATGTTGATGACATTCTCATAACTGGTAACAATCCTCAGTATATTGCTACCCTAATTCAGCAAATGAATGATATTTTCTCTTTGAAAGATTTGGGGGAGCTTCACTATTTCTTGGGAATAGAAGTAAAAAGATCAACTTCTACAATGCTTCTCACTCAGCAAAAGTATATCACTGATCTGTTGAACAGAGCTCAACTTGATGGAGCTCGGCCTATTTCAACTCCCATGAGTTCGAGTACTAAATTGTTCCAATATGATGGAGATCCATATTCAGATCCAGCAGCTTATCGAAGCATTGTAGGTGCACTGCAGTACTTAGCTTTAACCAGACCTGATATCTCTTTTACAGTAAGTACTCTTAGTCAATTCCTTCAGTCTCCCACCATTAATCATTGGGAAGCCTGTAAACGGGTACTGAGATACTTAAAGGGAACTATATCTCATGGTTTAAAGCTACAAGCTGATACTCAGTTACAAGTACAAGGTTTTGCTGATTCTGATTGGGCAAGGAGCATTGATGATCGAAGATCAGTCAGTGGTTATTGTGTGTACTTTGGATCAAATTTGATCTCATGGAGCTCTAAAAAACAGCAAGTTGTAGCACGGTCATCAACTGAAGCTGAATACAGAGCTTTGGCTCACATTACCTCTGAAATATGATGGTTGCAAAATCTTACACAGGAGCTGCAATATCCATTAGCTTGCCCTATTGTTTGGTGTGACAATACCGGAGCAGCTGCACTGGCAGTCAATCCTGTGTTACATGCACGTGTTAAACACATTGAGATTGATTTACACTTTGTGAGAGATAAAGTCATTCGCAAAACGTTGGAAGTCAGATACATTCCCATAGAAGAACAAGTTGCTGACATTCTCACAAAACCTCTTAGTTCAGCCAGATATATTCTTCTTCGATCCAAGCTTCATGTCTTTGATTACTTATAGCTTGGTTCTTCAGTTCTGAAGTGTAAAACAAAATCAGCAAAGGAGTTTCTTTTGCGGGGGCATATTACAGTATATCTGATAAGTTGATTAAGTCATTCATGTGCTATGCACGTGTTTTGTTTATTTGTTAAACCAGTTAGTAAGATGGTTTTAGTTAGTTATAAGCCTTGTCAGTTAATGTATGCCATGTTGAAGCTCCTTGGAGGTTATTATGACTCTGTTCTGTTTAGTTGTATAAAATAGAGTTTACGAGCTCAAAACAATAGTTATGTACAGTTTATGATTTTAATGAAATTGATTTTCTCTGTTTTCTTTTCTTTCCTCTTGCTGCTTTGCTTTCGTTTGTTTTCTCTCTAGCCAAACACTCTGGTTTGTCTAGGTTATACTTTCTTAACTATCCTTGAAAGCTCGGGTAGAAGCCCGAAGACACCGGACCACTTGGGACGGGGCAGAGGACACTAAACAGCTCGGGACAGGGCCGAGGACACCGGACTGCACAGTCCATTACGGAGCCAAGGACCTAGACCGTCCGTAACAGAGCCGAGGACCCGGGACCGTCCATGACGAAGCCGAGGACCAGGGACTGCCTGAGACAGCGCCGAGGACCCGGGACCGCCTGTGATAGAGCTGAGGACCAGGGACTGCCCTTGACGGAGCCGAGGACACTGGACCGTCCGTGACGGAGTCGAGGACCCTGGACTGCCCGTGATGGAGCCGAGGATCCGTGTTGCAGTGCAGAAATATGCACTGCAACATTACTTTTTCTCTGTGTCGCTCTATCTCAGAGCTGCCAAGAGCAGATGATTGGGTCTTCCTAGTTTTTTTTTTTTTTTTGGGAATATTTCCTTAAAAATAAAAGAGGGTCTAGATGTGGGTCATTGGATTGGAAAGTATTAGTATAATAAGTCTGAGGTTAATCATAAAACAAAAGAAATCCGAAGTTATTAGGCGGCAAGGAGAATATTAAAAAAATAAAATAAATAAAAACTGCGACCAAAAAACAATTAAAAAAGTATCAGATTTCTCAAGTTAAAAATTTAGACTTTAGGTCGGATTCAAAAAAAAGGCAAAACATTTATACTGTATTTGGATTGAAAAATGAAAAGATAAGAAAAAAAAAGATGACTCTTCCTATTTATTATTTGGATAGTTATTATTGAAAAAAATAAAGTAAACAAAACTGAAAAAATAATTAATGCAGTTTTTATTTTTTATAAAAGTACTTAATTTTTTTTAATAAACATATAAAAAAGGTAATTTTGAAATACTAAATTTTTTATTAATTCTTTTTTTTTTAAGATTGAAACGAATATTTGTTATATATATAATATAGATAATTAATTATTAATTTTTATTTTTTTAGTTAATTTGATATAGTTTGTGATTTAAATTATTTAAACATATAAAAATTAAAATAAATTATATTGAACTAAAATTCGATTGATATTAAAAATTTAAAATTTGAATCCAGCCCAAAATGAAAATTGAAAGTTTTTGGCTTGAGCCAGAGCTCGGACTAAATTTCAATTGGATTTTTTCAAACAAAATTGATCCAGTTTTGAGCTTTCAACTTTTTTTACATTTTTACATGCCTAGCCATGAACATTAATCTTCCAAGCATGTGTTTTTGTTCTCCTCCCCGTGATGGTCATCGGCATGATATACAATTATGATTTCCATATCTATAATCAACTGGAGTACTAAGAGACACAATCATAATAATATTCAAAACTCGCAATTTACCAAAAATTAGTATTCAAAACTTACAGGTCTACAGCACCGAAAACGAACTGTCAAGTTTCACCAAATTAAATCATCCTCATCATCAAACCCATTATGCCACTTGTTGGTAAAGTGGAAGCAGATACGGTCGTGATGGATAAAACTATCATACATACGGCACATACTCTTTAAAATACTCTTTTCAGTTTTTTTTGGACATATATTTAATTGGAAAATGTATGAATTTTTAGATTTAGGATCTTATAGAAATCGGATTATCACTAATGGTCGATCATTATTATGCACACTATTTTTCTTTTCTTTTTTTGAACACTAATATATAAACTATTTCAAAGTGATAATATCAGGATTTGACAAATGTAAACCATACGGTGTTTTCTCAATCTGCTATTTAATTAATGTTTAGAGAAGAAACTTTGTAAAATTTATTAATTTCTTGAACATAAGAGATTCCAAATTTTGGGTTTTTGTAGCAGTCATGTAACAAAAAACCAAATACATTACATATTTCATAGCATAATTAAAAGTAGGTAAAACAATATATAATCTCCAACTGGGGTTAAACCTTATTAGCAAGACTCTTTAATTATTTAAGAAAAACAAAAGCCCCATTCCCTTATGGCCACGAAAACACCTGCACAAATTCATGATGATTTAGGTCATCAATATTGAGATATAAACCATCCTGAGCGACTCTCCAAAAGCACCAACCATTAGGACACCTGGAATTATCCCTGAGATCTTCATAAATGAGAAAAGTCCCCTTCTTTAATGGCCAAATCAGATTGCAACTATATGATCTAGTCTTGGTCATCCATTGGTATCTTCCAGCTGCTAATACAACTTGAGACCCCACATCGTGTCCTCTTCCCCAACAATGGACTTTCAAATCTACATTGTCACCCAAGTCGTTGTAAAGTGTGATTTTCTCTGCAAAAATCATAGAAAATGATAGAACGAGGAAAACCATAAAAACAATTGCCGAGCAATTCATTTTTGTTAATTTTTTGGTAAAATATTATATTATATATATAGTGGCTAAAGAAGAACAATAGAATAGTTGAAGAAGAAAAACTAAAAAAGTGTGATGAAAATTAGTATTCTGGAATAACCCACTTTAAATATTAAATTGGGAATGCCAATTTAAGTAAATATATATGGGTGGAATTGCATTTATATCTAGAAAAAGGACAATGACAATGAAGTTAAAACAATTTTGGTGCGGTTTCGAATTAAACTATGAGCAACCTTTTTTAAGGATAAAAAAGAAACAAAAACAAAACATGCACGAACAAAAATAAGTTAAAAAAGACAGCGTAATAATGAGGTCTAAGAGAAGATGTGTTTTAATGTTGGTAATTAAGGAGCTTGGCTAATTATGAGTTTTAATTTGAGAAACAAAAATGTAATTAAATTGTTTAAAATCTTTTTTAAGCAAGCTGATAATATTAATAACAATTTATCCTCCTTTTATAATAACTAACTATAAGGGAAATTACTCGGACTTCCGCAAAAAAGGAAAATACTACATGCTCATTTGGGTCTCAGGCCATACGAAGCCAATCTTGAAACTTGCCGGTTCGAGAATGCAACAATAAGTACCACTCGGATAACAACCCTGTGTCCCACAAAATTAACATAATGTTTTGTATTTAAATTTGTCAATGAAATTTTTAATTTTTTTTTTTTATAATAGGATCAAAAATTTATTTTACATTTTTTTTAATACACACACACACACCAAGCTGCTTAATTAATTTGCGGACTATAATAAAAAAATTCTGTGAATTTGGACTGGTCATTTAAAAGAAATGCTTATTCTAATGTATTATATTTATATTTATAAATCTGATGAGATTCACAATTCCTTGTTATTCTATTTTGTTCCCGATATTCTATTCCGGGCTAAACTTGTGCAAGAGTTTATGGGTAACAAGATTGCAAAAGCAAATGTAAGAGCTAATTTGATATCTACAATTTCAATTTAGAGACTTTTTCTTTTTCCTCTTTATATTGGATGTGAGGAGATTTAAACTCTGACTATTGTTAGAAAAGAGTGACTTTTTTACAAAACATAAATTTGTTTTTTTAAAAACTGGAAGGAAAATTTCATCGCTAAACTTTGAACCAGAACTTGGGGATATGATCAACAACAGTCCTTGTCAACTGTACGTTGTACCAAAAAACTACAAAACATGAATTAAACTCGATATTTTGTTCCAGATTCTTCTTATTTTTTGATAAATTTAATAAGTATTGTTGTGATCATTGTTTGGAAATAGGGATTGATGTTACCATAAATAATTTCTGCATTTTTTTTATTCATTAACAAGTTCTCTGAATTGCGGCTGTACTCAAAAGTTGTATGGTGGCTATACATAAAGGAATTATAGAAATAAACAAAATTTTGTTTTGTCCTAATTAAAAAACAACTAATGAAGCTTACTTGTGTTTGAGCTAGATTTTTGGTTTTAACAAATTAAGACCCCGTTGAGTTTCTTGTTGATTTTGAAAAAAAGAAAAGAAAAGAAAGATTGAAAGATCATCAATCGCAGTGTTGCGAAGGGCGATCATAATTATACCACAAACTAAGAAGGCGAGTTCATTGTAAAAAGGATTGAACTCAATGGAAAGAAATTTACATGTTTTTTAAAGAGCTTCATATATATTAGAGAAATTAAATTCGAAATTTAAAAAAAAAAAATACTATTCCATCTAAAGCTTTTAAGATTTGCATTAATTACAAATTATTATTTTAGAACTTGAAAATTAATTTCATTTAGCTTCTCTAATCCTTCAGATTTTAAAATTTTTATTTTGCACCCCTATAAAAGATGGGAGTTATATAAATTCAATAACTATAAATGAAACAATAAAAGAGAATGATAATAATAATAATCCTTTCATTTCAACATTATTTGATTAACTTATTAGTACATTACAAAAAAAAATTAAAATCTGGGAACCTGTTTTAGAAACTTAAACTAAACGTGATCTCCAATAAAAAAGTACTCTAAGCTATTAAAAATTATCAATATACGTCTGACATTATAGATATTCACTTGTAAAAATAATTTTTTTTTGAGCTATAATTTTATTTTCTTTTTACTTTAATTTTTTTTTTGACGTATATTGACAAATATTAAATTGTAAAATGGGGGACTATTTAGGTTTAGGATATGATCGAAATTGGATTATCACCAATGGTAATTATTATACACAGTATTCCAAAGTGACAATATATATTAAAATTTGAGAAATACTAACCGTGTGTTTTTCTGATCCACCTTTTAATTAATGTAAATTTTATTAATTTGTTCAACTTTTTTTTTTGAACAATATTAATTTCTTGAATTTAAGATATTCCAAAATTTGGAATTTTTTAATATTCATATATCAAAAAACCAACACATTACATATTTCATAACTTAATAAAAAGTAGGTAAAAACAATACATAATCTCCAACTGGGGTTAAACCTTATTAGCAAGACTCTTTATTTAAGAAAAACAAAAGCCACATTCCCTTAATTTTATGGCCAGGAAAACACCTTCACAAACCCATGATGATTTAGGTCATCAATATTGAGATATAAACCATCCTGAGATACATTCCAAAAGCACCAACCATTAGGACACCTGGAATTATCCCTGAGATCTTCATAAATAAGAAAAGTCCCATTCTTTGATGGCCAAATCAGAGTGCAACTATATGATCTAGTCCGGGTCATCCATTCGTATTTTCCACCTGTTGATATATATCCCTGACCCACATCNGTTCAGACAAACTAGCTTGGTGGGAGAAGGACAAAGAAGTTTGAGGCTTGGGAACGGAGAATATGTCTCTGTTAAAGCAATAGGACAAGTTGATTTATTTTTTAAGAATAGGACTTTAATTTTATATGACTGTTTATTCGTTCCAGACTTTAAGAGGAATTTGGTTTCTGTTAGTTGTTTATTTGAACAAGGTTTAACAGTACAGTTTAATTCCTCAGTTTTAATAAGAAGTTCGACTTCAATTATTTGTTTTGGTGAATTATGGAATGGTCTTTATTTTTTAAGTCCTTCGTCCTATGATGTTAATAATTTTGAAACTGTTGATGATGAGCATATACGTGTTGCCAAGAAAAGGAAAGTTTCAAATGAAACATACCTTTGGCATTTACGATTAGGTCATATTAATCCTAACAGGATACACAGTTTGGTTAAAAGTGAGATTTTAAAATCTCTAGTCTTTGAACCTATACCAGTATGTGAATCTTGTTTAGAAGGAAAAATGACCAAAAGGCCCTTTAAGGCCAAGGGNCCTTTTCCCGAACAATGAACATCCAAATCTACAGTTTCACCTGAATCGTTGTCACCTATATTGTTGAAAAGTGTGATGTTCTCTGCAAAAACCATAGAAACAGATAGAACAAAGAAAACCATAAAAGAAATTGCCGAGCAATTCATTTTTGTTAATTTTTCGGTAAAATATATATCTATATAAAATGGTTAAAGAAGAAGAAGAACATAAGATTGGGAATGCCAATTAGGGGTTTGGAGTAGCCCACCTTAAATATAAAATTGGGAATGCCAATTTAAGTAATAGATCTGCACTTACATAGAAAAAGGACAATATATGGGAATGAAGATCTCAGAGATTCCAAATTTTGAGATTTTGTAATATTCATATAACAAAAAACCAAACACATTACATATTTCATAACTTAATAAAAAGTAGGTAAAAATAATACATAATCTCCAACTGGGGTTAAACCTTATTAGCAAGACTCTTTATTTAAGAAAAACAAAAGCCCCATTCCATTAATTTTATGGCCATAAAAACACCTTCACAAACCCATGATGATTTAGGCCATCAATATTGAGATATAAACCATCCTGAGCTACTCTCCAAAAGCACCAACCATTAGGACACCTGGAATTATTCCTGAGATCTTCATAAATGAGAAAAGTCCCCTTCTTTAATGGCCAAATCAGAGTGCAACTATATGATCCAGTCTTGGTCATCCATTGGTATCTTCCAGCTGCTAATACAATTTGGTCCCCACATCGTGTCCTCTTCCCCAACAATGGACCTTCAAATCTACATTGTCACTCAAGTCGTTGTAAAGTGTGATTTTCTCTGCAAAAACCATAGAAAAAGATAGAACGAGGAAAACCATAAAAGCAATTGATGAGGTGTTGTTTGATAACTCATTCATTTATGGTTTTTAGTTTTAGTTTTTGAATTTTTTGAAAAACAAAAATGAAAATGCATTTGATAACTATTTTTATTTATTTTTTTGAAAAAACAAAAATGCGTTTGATAACTATTTTCATTTTTTAAAATTTAAAAACCATTTTTACTTTTCTTTAAAAAAAAAAAACATTAAAAGGTCATTTTCATTTTCAATTTTTTATTTTGGTCCTTGATAATGCTAAGATACAAGATAACTCGAATAAGACTTGAATATGAGACTGTCCATACTGACACCATCCATATGTGGTCCAGACAACGAATTGCTAGAGCAATGCTGGAACCTGGGATCGTCCAGTTTGGGCTAGAACCCGAGACTGCTCGGTCAGGGTTGAAAAAGAAGGAACGCCTGGTCGGAGCCGCAACCTGAGATCGTCCAGTCCGGGCTGGAACCAGGGACAACCTAGCCCAAGCCGGAACCAGGGACAACCCGGTCCAGGCCGAAACCCAAAACAGCCCGGTCTAGGCAGCAATCCGGTACTGCCCATTTTGAGCCACAATCCGGGTTGGAATCCAAAATAGCCAAGTGGGGGCCAGAACCTGGGACCGCCCGGTCGGAGCTGGAACCCGGGACCCTGGACCTCTTGGTTCGGGCCAAAACCTGGGACAGCCTGGTCGAAGCCGAACCTGGGACCGCCCAGTCGAGGCCAGAACCCGAGACCGCCCGGTCGGGACCAGAACCCAAGACCACCCAATCGGGGCCGAAACCCGGGATAGCCCTGTCTGAGCCAAAATCCAGGATAGCCAGGTCGAAGCCGGAACCCGGGACCGCCCTGTCCGAGCTGAAACCCGGGACTGCCAGGTTCAAGCTGAAACCTGGGACCTGGGAAAGCCCGGTCCGGGCCAGAACCCGGGACAGCTCGGTCGGGGCCAAAATCCTGGACCACCCAGTCAGGGTCGAAATCCGAGACCGCTTAGTCAAGGCCAGAACTCGGGACCGCTCGGTCGAGGTCTGAACCCGGGACTGCCCGTCCGGGCAAGAACCTAGGACAACCCGGTCTGGGCCGGAACCCGGGATTGCCTGATCCAGGCCAAAACCCGAGATAGCCCAATCGGGGGCAGTACCCGGGACCGCTGGGATTGTGTGGTTCAGACTAGAACCTGAGATCAAGACAGCTTGGTCCGAGCCGAAACCTGAGACACTACGGTCAGAGCCAAAATCTAGAATCGACAATAATCGAATATGAATTTGTTTAAATTTATTTGTAAAGTTTTAAAAATATAAAAAATTAATAAAAATAAAAAGTTAAAATGATCATCAAAAATAATTTTTTTTGCATAAAAAAATTAAAAAATGGTTGTTGTTTTTCATTTTTTTCTTTTTAGCAAAAACATAAACCAAAAACTATAAACTATAAATCATAAACCATAAACCATAAACAAAAACAAAAAATAAAAATTGAATACGTTAACAAACGGACCCTGAGCAATTCATTTTTATTAATTTTTCTGTAAAATATATATTTTATATGTCTATATACAATGGTTGAAGAAGAAAAAGAACATAAAGACTGGGAATGCGAATTAGGGGTTTGGAATAGCCCACCTTAAATATAAAATTGGGAATGCCAATTTAGGTAATATATCTGTACTTACATAGAAAAATGACAATATATGGGAATGAATTAAATCAATCTTGATGCGGTTTCGCATTAGGTTATGAGTAACGTTAATCTTTTTTAAGGAGAAGATCAAAAAGTTAGAAAATTAAATAACCAAATAAAACCGAAACAAAAACAAAACACAAACAATGGGAAGTTAAAATGATATTGTACTAATGAGGTTTAGGAGAAGATGTTAATATTGGTAATTAAGGAGCTTGCATTATGAGTTTTAATTTGAGAGAGAATAATGTAATATTTTTTAAACGGATAATATAAATAACATTTTATCCGCCTTATATATATATATATATATATATATATATATATTATAATTATAAGATATATACAATTAATGCACTTAAGACAAATTAATAGAATATGTTTCAAGGGGAGTAAAAACTAAAACGCATAAGAATACTCATGAGAAAATACTCTTATACCCACACAAAAATCAGAAAGATAAAAACACAGAGAAGTAACAAAGGGAATTTTTGTAATGAACTCATTTGTTTGAGGGGTTAAACTATAGTGAACCTTCCATAGTATAGTGAATTTCTGTAATATTTTATTGAAACCTCTCAAACAAAGAAATTTCTATAGTGAACTCTTTTGTTTGATGGGTTTTTTTCAAAAATATTACATGAATCAAACATTACATATTATGTATGCAAATAGATCATGGTTTTTACGGCTTTTAAGAGAGACGATCCAGTGTTTCTTTGGGTGGATAGTGAGTAAAACATATAGTATTTTCAGTTTTTTTTTTAAGCTATAACTTTATGTGTAAAACGGCGTAGTCCAAATTGTAATATATTTATTAACAACGATGTAGTCATATCTGAAAAAGTCATTAATAAATTGACATTTAAAAAGTAAATTTTGAATGGAATACATTAAACTTTTAAACTATTTTAAAATTTAACAAATTTTAAAATAAATATTTGTATTTTTCAGTGACAAAATGTACTTGATTATTAATGTTGTGAAATATAGTTTAATTTTGTTAATCATTAGTGACAACTTTTTTGCAAAATCATAATTTGGCACAAAAGTGGGCCACCTAAATTTTCAAGACCTTTTGTGAAAACTCTGCTACAAATTAACATAATGTTCTTGTATTGTATTTTGTCAGTGAAACTTTTATTTTATTTTTGTTTTTAGAATAGGATCAACAATTTTTTATTGTCCTTTTTTTAGTAAACATACTATTTCTATTAAATATAAACATGTGAATACATATAAAAAATTAATCCCATGTAAACTCCAACTCATCTCTATCTTCAGGCTTTGCATGATGGAGATACAAACCTTCCTGAGCTATTCGCCAAAAGCACCAACCTTTACACCTTCGATTATCTCTTTCAGATTCATATATAAGAAACCGACCATACTTTTTATGCCATGCCAAGTCGCAAATGTAAGACACATCCTGTGCAAACCATTGATATCTGCCTCCGTAGGGGATAACTTGGAACCCTAAATCATGTTCCCCATCTGTAGAAGAAACACAATGAATCGTCAGGTTCAAAAAATTCCCCAAGTCATTAGCTATGGTGATTCTCACCTTCATCCCAGTGACTGGTGAGCTTATGTTGCAAATGGTGATGCCCAACACAATTATCAGAATTGCCACACTACTAGCTAAAACATTCATGTCTTTTTCCTATAGCTAGCTAGTAGTCTTAATTTTATTTTTTATTTTTTTAGAGAGAGAGAGAGAGAAAGAACACATATGATGCAAAATAAGGTTTTGGAATGACCCTTAAATAAAAATTTAAATATATAGTGCTATTTGCCAAAAGTATTGATCATCTTTAATGGGATAGCTGACATGACGATTGTTAATTGACAAAATCCCATGCTTCTAATGCTTAATATCCACAAGTTCAGTGTCCGAAATTCTTGCAAAACGTAAAGAGAGTGTGCGTCTATAATCTAACCTACTCAATAACTTTGGAATTTAACTTGTACACAGGACTACAAAAACACTAACAAATTACACCATTGCTCAAATTGACCACGCAGCCCTTTAACCAACTACATCATGACACCGACAGTTACCTGCCACTCTATTTTCCCAGAAACCAGCTTTGCACAATGAAATGTGAAATATAACGATCCCATTTTCATGGGACATCCAAATTGGCTTGGTGAGAAAAACCAATTAATCAGCTTTGGAGCACTGATGGAAAAGCCAATTTCAGTTATTCATTTCATGCATGTAAAGTATGTGATATAACATCTTTCAAACTTCTTTCGAAAAGGTTGGTCAAGGGTTAAGATTTAATCAGCACCAGTGATGCCAACTAATTGAGCAATTTGATCCTCTAAACGAGAAAAATGAGTCAAGAACTTGTTAAGTTCAGTTGAATCGAGCTGATGTTGCTGCAACTGGGATATTCCATCAGATATAACCTTCAAGCCACTCTGTAGCAATTCCATTCCCTTGCTAATTTCATCAGGAAGTTTCCTTTTCTTGTTGCACTGCTTTTCACCATCAACTTCCATGGATCTGTTTTCAGCGTCCACGTCCATGCTTTTACACCCTGCAGTCTCTGTATTAATGGCTGAAAGCTTTTGGAACATTTTTTTCAGCATGAGACCCTCCCTTGCAAGCAGCTCCAGCTGGTCAGAGCTAGGAGTAATTGTATGAAGAGCCCTTTCCTTGTCAAGAAATGACTTCAATTCAGACATAAATCTCTCCTCTTTAGCCTCGATGCCAGACTCTAAATCATATGAAAGAGTTGCATTTTGAGGGACGAATCTCCAAAGCTCGTTGCAAAGAGTGCGAGCTGTGAAATACCCAAATGCTGTAATAGCCAAATGAGTCAGAGCCCAATGCCTTTCTCTCAATAGCATGTGATACAATTCCCATGCAGCAGAGGTTTTGGGATTTTTATCAGTTTCTGGAAAGTACATGTGTGCAAGACCTGCCATGAAAAGGGCCAGATCTGGTTTGCATTGATACAATTCTGTATCCGTGGCTGCTGGTCCTGAGACAAATAGCTTTCCAAGCTCGAAAACAACTTCTTCCATTTCATCAGATGCATATAGGTGCTTCATATTTGAGATGATACCTAAGGTTTCACTTAAAAGCTTCCGGCAATGGCTCCTTGTTAATTTGTCTGCACAAACTTTGTAACAATGAATGATAGAAACTAAAAACTTCAGGGTCTTCACATCAACATTAGACAAGCTGATCTGGCTGCAGCACAAGAAAAAGGATCCATCAAATCGAATAAACTCAAGTAGGTAAAATAGTAAACAATAAAGTTAACCAATTTTTATAAAAATCATTTGAATGATAAAAGCAAAGCAACAGGTAAAAGAGAAAAATATAAAATAAAGAAGAAAATAATAAAAGTGAGTATGCTTTCTGAATGAAAGATGTCCTATGCATTTAGATGAAAAATATTATGCACTACCAAAAATAATCAGAAATATTAGAAATTCACAATGTTATAGACGAAGAATCAATTGTCTAGCATGTAACTTCTAATTTTAACCTTCATAATAAGTAACGATTACCAAATACATTTGATAACCAAGTGTATCAACTAGAAGTTTAGAACAGCCCGTTATAATACATAAAAGAATCTTACTACTTACAGAGACTGCAAGGAAGCAGATAGAGTGAAAACTGGAACCCCAAAAACGCCATTGTTGCTAGCTCTTATTGATTTTTCATCAAATCTTTCAACAAAGATAAAGTAGTCAGTTAGAACTTTTTGAGTTGTAATGCTTCTGATCTTGTCTGATATTAGATTCAGTGGAAAGGCCTCCATTAACAAAGCTAAACGCACAACAGATGACACTGCAGATATTTCATCACCCAGAATGGAACTTAAAATCTGGTCAACCAATGATTGTGCACCAAAACTAAGAAGCATGCTGATGAATCTTGCCAACCTTCTTAGTGCAGAACAGGGATTAAATACAGATTCAGGAGATGCAAGAAACTTCAACAATGAGCAAAGTTTGTTAACAATTCCATTCACCATGCCTGGCTCAGCATAACGTGCAATAAAACACCAAAGCTCCATTACAATCTCACAGCATAGGAAGTGAGGATGAAAAAGATTCTCAAGAAGGAAAGTCTCCACTTCCACCCAAGCAAGACTTGAAGAGACAACAATCAGAAACGTCTGCAGTGAATTTAAAACAAAAGAAAACATAGGCTGCCAAATTACTTCCACAGTCTTTCCAGATCCATAGGACACAGGAATTTGCAAAACAAGAACAGAAGAATATGCATCTTCATCAACAAAAAGGTCCAAAAACGACCCTAGCTTTCTGGTAATCCCAAGTCTTGTATCTTCTTCAGAATCAACAGAATATCTCAAAAAGTTAAGAAACAGTGCGACCCTACCAAGCAGCATTGCTCCTTTTTCAGGTAATACCTGACTACCATTTATTGAAGTATTCCTGCTATGATTATCCAGATATCCAGAGATCAAATTTGCATTATTTTCATGGAAGAACAGACAGTCTAGAATTTCAGATTTACATTCCAGCTTTACTTGATCTGAAATTAGTATAGAGTTAAGCAAATCAAAGGACGTTTTTTCCAAAAGTTCTGTCAAAACTTCACTGGCAGTTTTCAAAAGCTTTTCATTGCACATTGAAATTCTAAAGGTTGAGATCTTCAGGATGCAGAATATTAACTCCTTGTATGCTAGGTAAGCTTGACATGGATATAGAGAGGATATTTTCACCGCATTAATCAAGTAAAACTTTACTGGAAGAAATGTTCTTCTAGCTTCTGTGACAGAAACGGTTTCCTTCAGCATAAAATACCAAGCCTCAGAAGCACATCTCAGAGATTCATTAACTAATGAGATGAGAGTTAAGAGTATGTCTGCTATATTCATCTTTACTGCTAAGATCCCCTCACCAAGCTGAAGTAGAGTAACCACACCTTTCCATGACAAATTAAGAATGGTTACTAAACTCCCTCCACCATCAGCGGCAATGGTGCCAATCTCACAGAGCTTCTCTATTGTATACTTTATTATGTTGATAACATAGTCCTTAACATTTATCGCTTCACAGTCCATTCCACTTTTGTCCTCAAACTTTTCATCGTAGGACCCCCAGTTTACAGCTCCAGCATGCATACCACATAGCCTTACTACACAGTCAATGATCTCCTGTGAAACCTTTAATACTTCTGATCCATATAGTTGAATTCTCTGCATATAAACGATGGAATGCGAGATGCCTAGGTTCTTCAGATATTTACAAATAGCCAAAAGAAAATACAACTTTTGACTGAAACAATGAGGGATAGACTTAATTCATAAGAAATTCAGACCAACAATGGACTATTTTTTATCATTGCAACAGTATATGGATAGGTTAAACTGAAATCCCTTATTTCAATCTACACAAACTTTTCTGTCCATGAAGATGGCTCAGGAATAGTTAAATCCTCAACAATACAAAACAAACTTAAATCAAAATATGTGCTTAGATTAATCAAATCCTGTCGCTTGATTGGAATCTCTAAATTCAGTCTTAAACATTTTGCCTGTACTAACCTTGTAATCAGAATAGAATAATGTGGGAGGTAAAAATGAGGGAGGGGGGAGAAAATAAGCATATTGTCTCATCAAATACACTAAGTTATGGGTTTGTAATCCTTTGACAAATGAATATAACACATAACTTAGCAGGGAAATCTAATGAGTCTTGTTTTATGGTGTGATTGGCATCCAATATTTAATGCAATAGTTCAATACCTTAAACTCGGACACCAAATCTCTGGTTAAGCTTAAGTGCTCCAGAATGAATTTTTCAATGCTATTCGTCGACACCTGATTAGCTGAAAATGGGTATCTTGCCAAAGCTGAAAAACTAGCAGCAGAAAAGCTCAGCAGATTAAAGAGCAGCTGCAAAAAATGAGTAGGAGTCAAAGAAACTTTTACTCAAAATGATATTCGGCATATCATGCAGGAAGAGAAAGTTCTAAACAAAAATGTAGGATAATAACTTCTTACATATAAGAAAATAAGGACTCAGCACTATTAATACCATATACCTCAAAAAACAGTTTGGAATGCTCTTCTTCTTGGGACTCCTCTGTAGACATAAGAGTCATCTTCAGGTGCTTTCCGCACCATATGCTTGCCTGGTAAAGACAATTAAACATTTCACAGTAGGTATTGGTAAATTTAACAAAGCACTAAATATTCATTAAACAAACAAATTTCATGGGAACATATATACCTTGGTACCAAGGTCAACATATTGGGCTTGACAGTTAGATAAGCCAGAACCCAGATGCTTTACAGCCACTTCTAATATAGCTCTGTTCAACATGCATTGGGTTACATCCAAACAAGTGTAGTCTTCCCAGAAATTCTAGCTAGTTGTTAAGGTAAAAGCACAAATTTAAACATCACCATCCACTAGTCGCTGACTGTGGTTCTCAATCGCAAAACCTTGGAACCAAGAAAACATACAGATAATAATTGCTCAACATTATGACAATAATGAAACAACATTAAATCTAGTGCCGAAGCTTCTGTTTTGGATCCTAAACATGGAAAATCTGAATTTCCACCAACAAAACAAGTTATCAATAATTCATATAATAGATGCAATCAAATATATATGAGACAATCAAACCTGCTTTGAAGCGTACTACATACTTACATAGTGAACCACTTAAACAAGATTATGATCTTTTAAGCACTTAAACTTCAAGCACATTGAAAAAACCAACCGTTTGACCTCTCTGAGAAGCAATTTTTCTTTTTTTGAGAAAAAAAAAATTGAGTAAATTTCAGAAGAAATGCCATTTCTAGGACTTTATTAATGCAAAAACAAATAAATCACAAAACAGTCTAAAAATTGAAATTAAAAAACGAACATAAAATTTTAAATTTAAAAAAAAAAAACGAAATTAACAAATTTAAAGTGCTATAATACGCACTATTTGTGACATATATAATTAAAAGGAAACAGAAAATAATGATAATAGGGAAATGGATACTCCGAGACATTCGAGGAGGCAATCGAAATCAGATTTCTCCGATATTTCCAACTCCCCGAGCTTATCAAGCAGTTGAATGCGACTCTCTACGACCTATGAAAGCAAAATTAAATACCCTTTAACGATTTTTATAAAGAAAAGAAATTCAAAATCGTTAAATTTGAAGAAATATTCTCAGAAATTTTTCAATCCAGAAGAAAATGAAATCGAAAATCTGGAAAATACATACGTCTGAGGAGCTGATTGCGTCTAGTATGCTCTGTAGTTCTTTGTTCGAACTCTCTCCCTCCATTATTTCTCTCTCTTCTGTCTCTCTCTTTCTCCTCTCTTTCAATTTCTAATTAATTTTTCATTTTTCCCGCGGCAAAATTTATTATATAAAATTTCGGAAAAGAGTAAAGGAAAACCACGTTACAGTTTTACCCCTTTTATAATTCGTATTTTTCACTTTAGCGCCGTTTTCTGTCTTTTGTGAAACTCGGCGTGCCGAGTTTACGCATTTAAGATTTCAAATTCGCTTTTGAAGTTTATTGGTTTACTAATTAATTTATTTTTCTTTTTGATTTATTGATTTATTAGATAAAATGTTTAAAAAGAAATAAAAAAATGATAACTCAAAAAGAATTTCTTTTTGAAATTCTGATTCGAAACAATATTATTTCACTTAAAAATTAAAACATAAATATGAGTGGAAATGTTATAAAAAAAACATAAAAAATAAAACGATTATTCAATTTGATATAGAGCTACAAATTTTATAATCAAAATTTAATATTTATGTTCAAAAATAAAAAATACATGTATAGATCTAAAAATAGGCCCAAAAGAAGCCACCCATAAATCAAAGACACGTCTATAAATCTAAAAATGGATCTAAAAAAACCAAACCTACATGTGAAAAAAATATTAAAAAAATAAAAAATATTAATCTTCCATCTTCTTAAAATAAATAGTAATTCAACTAATTTTCACAAATTTTCCAAGAAAAAAAAAGTCCAATTAAGGTTGGCCCTCTGACTGATGAACTTGCCCATTAAAGCACAGCTAACGATTAAGCATTGAAACCAAGGAATGAACTGCAAGGAAGATCCGTGGGTGATCTGATTAGAATCAGATTTCACGGACCATATTTACCCAATCACCATGGAGTCACACCCTGGCTAAGAGTCCACACCACAGACATTGATCATCTCTCAAACTTTCAAATGCAACCTCTTAAATTACCTCGATCATCTCTCAGAGTTTCACATGCAGCCATGCATATCTTTTAAATTACCTCTTATTTTACATTATTCAATTCGGTTCAGTTGAAAATATTTTTTTATTTTTAAATTGAGAATAAATAGATTTAATAATTAAAAAATGTTAGATGGTACAAATTTGATGTGCTATGTAATCATAAATATACAGATATATATATATATATATATTTTATATCTAATAGGCTATCTACTTTATCTTATAATTAGTTACATAGGAATAAGATCTGCAAATCATAGATTGACAATGTTAATTAGTAATATCTTTTTTTATTTTTAATACTAAAAACTTAGTAAAAGGAAAATAAACTTTTATTTTAATTGCCCACCAATTAAATTATCACATGTAGATCATATTATATCTATATATATTTTTTTTTAAATAAAAATTGTATGCATTTTTTTTTTTTTGCTTTTATTTAGTATTATGTCACATTAGTATTCTATATGATAGTGAAACGACAAACATCTAATTACATATAATTTGAAAAAAAAAATTACACTTGTACTTTATCATGAACTTTACATTTAATTATAATTTTTCTTATTTATTTTTTATTTACCACTTATATCACTTTACTATTAAATTTTTTTTGCAGCAATAGTCTAAACTTTAACTCTGTTAAATAATATAAAATATTATTACACTTGTACTTTATCATGAACTTTACATTTAATTATAATTTTTCTTATTTATTTTTTATTTACCACTTATATCATTTTACTATTAAATTTTTTTTGCAGCAATAGTCTAAACTTTAACTCTGTTAAATAATATATATATATATATGCGAGGAAGTGACATGTAATATTATATATATGGAAGTGACATATATAAAATATTATATTAATTTCGTTTCTATATAAATGTGGAGCTGGTCTTCCAAGAGATTGAAAAGAGAGGAAACATGAAGGAATTCCGTTGTATGTTGATGTTGGTGGGCTTTCTGGGGTGTGGGACAGCACTAATAATATCATGTGAAACCTCCAGCTACAGCTGCATGGACGATAGCAAGATCGAGTGCAATGGAACTACTGGAGACAGCAGCAACATTGACATCCAACAAGCGAGCACTAATATTGCTGGAGTTGGAAAGCTATACGATGGGATTAACCACGGAAGCAATTGTGACACTGCCGGTGATGGGGATGCTGGAAATGCTGGTTGCTGCAGTACTTGTGGACAAAGAAAAGGTGGTGGAGGTGGCGGAGGTGGTGGCGGCGGTGGATATGCCGGCGGAGGTTATGGTTTTGGCAGCGGCGGCATGTATGGAGGAGGTGGTGGTGGCGGAGGAGGCGGTGGTGGTGGAGGAGGAGGAGGAGGCGGCGGTGGTGAAGATGGGGGTGGGTGATGGATAAGGAAATGTGAATTTTCAATAAGGGAGTGGAAGTCCACCACATAGTCCCAATTTTAATTATGTATTTGCATTTAATAACACTAAATTTTTTTTTCTTTGTTTTTTCTTTTTCTTTATTTCTTTTCAATATTCCTACTGGTTTTTTACTTTGCATGCATGAACTCTTGAATGTTTTTAAGTCTTGGGGTACTGAAATTTATTTGGATTAATAATTAAATATAAAGTACTTGAGAAGACCTTAAAAGTGAAATAATTATATAGTACACATTTGCTCTAAATATATTAATTGTGCCGAATTTGAGGATCACTTAAGTAGTACGTATTGGCAAAAATCAATATTTTATACATAGTTTAAGAGTGTGCCTCCACCTGGCCTTTTGATCGGGTGGCAATTTGTAATGAAACCAAAAAATTAAGGTTCTGATTATATATAATTAAATATATATACATATTATTTATATCGACCGTATACATGTCATCTACTTAATTTGCTAACATTAATTGGTCATGCCTACTAGATGTCTAAACTACACATTTCGTCTCTCAGAGAATTACATGCAGCCGTGCTACTTGGTATACTTCCATATCTATTACATTATATATAAATGTAGTAGTAATTGGTCTCCAACGTATATATAAATATATATTGTATTAATTTGTACACAGATCAGCATCGATTTCAATTTCTTGAACCACATTGATCAATCAAACATGACGGTGCTGAACCTGCTTAGTATTGTCAACAATAGTATCATTTAGAACCCTCTATAGCTGCATGGATTATGCCATGATCAACTGCAAAGCATGCCAACAAGTAGGCAACAATTGCTGATGATTCAAGGCAGAAGTAATTGATATAAAGAAAATTGATACAAGGGAAAAGCTACCTATTCCATTCATTGGCCCTTTTATATATCATTATATTTTCGTTCTTAATTTTTCTTTTTAATTTGCATTTTCATTTCTTTCACTTCAATATTTTATTCATGTTTTTACTGGGGGTGCAATATTTATTAATGGTATGAAAAGATTTACTAACAAGTCGAAGAAAATTAGTTTAGAGAGATAAATAGACACACACATATATAAATATTGAATTTTGTTCATTTATAAAATAATTTTGTATGTATTATTTCGATTTTTTTTTATTATACATACGATGACGAGCTATCACTCCTCGTGTTTTTAAGTATAAAAAAAAATTATTTAAAAACTCATAAATAGATATAAATATTTATAACCCTGTTGAAATCAGGAAGAGGCCGTACAGGTGGTGTACATGCAAGGGGGAATTTTAGTAGAGATATTAATGATGTTGCATGTATCCGCGATGCTAATAAATGTATTGTTGGACGCAAACAAATAAAATAAAATAAAAAATACTACTAATAAATCTGTCGTTCCCTCGTTCGGAAAAATATTTGCTTAAAGATCGCGCACAACGGACTGGACCTAAAATGATAATCTATTTTCTCTCTACTTTTATGGTTGGAAAAAATTATATCCAAGAGGCTAATCGGATATTAGATGGAAATGTTCATTGATCTAATTATGATTTTCAGAGTAATGTTTTTTACACTTAGAAGACACCTAATATTATATATGCATGCGTTCAAAACATTGGTATATTGTGCATGTTAAAGCATACAGCTCAATTATGATGTATCTCTTATTAATTCAAGCTTTTAAAATTAAATGGTTCCGATTGTGGTTCAATATAATTTTAGAGCTTTAGATTTCAAGCTCAAAATCTAAAAAAGTCAGCTATTTTAAATTATTTGCTTTCATGTGTTAGACTTTGTTTTGTAGGTTACGTCTTATATTTGAGTATTTCACATTTTACTAATTTGAACTTTTGGGATCAAGTGATTTGGATTATAGTTCAATAGCTTGTGCACACAGTAATGTATATATGTATTCATGTTTTACTAATTATTGACAAATTGAAGAAATTATGTAACTATTAGGTCATGAAACTTGCGATGGATTGAATTGAACAAATGTATAGGACTGCATGCATGGTTTCCTCAATGTAACCCTTTTCTTGATAAGAATGCTAGCTTAGTTTCTAAAACAAAACTCAGAAATGCTTGCTTAATTAATATTAGGATGATAGATTATTAATTAAAAAAAATCGAAGAACCTAAATTTCTAAGAGGTAGCTAGATTGACATTATTTATAGACTATTCATGGATTACAAAAATAACCTTTTGAAAACAACTTGTTGAGGTACTAACTTTAAGGATAAAAAAGCTCGTCCATGTGAGAAAGTCCCAAATTAAGGATAATTAAACTAGCTGCATGCTCTTAAATTGTTGCCAGATACAATTCAAAAGACAAAGTACTGCACTTACCATTAGAAAATTAAAAGTTACAATACACTACTACTTTTTAAAAACCATTGGAAATATGTCTCTCCCAATTCACTCAAAAAACTAAAAAACAACCAAACAAACAAATCAAGTCCAACACAAGGGCCAACAATATTAGGCTATACTAGATTAGCTAATACATTGATTAACACATTTATTAGGTTCACAAAAATCAAGGACATGGATGAAATCCGCCGGCCCCACCAGAACCGCCAGCAGCAGCACCACCAGCACCACCGGCTCCTCCGACTCCACCGCCCAAACCACCGACACCGCCGATACCGTGTCCAAGTCCACCACCAGCACCACCAAGACCACCTAGACCCCCAATTCCTGCAGCTCCACCAAGTCCACCGAACTTCCCAATCCCGGCAAACCCGCCGAGCGCAGGCATGACACCGGCATAGCCCCCGACACCAGCAAAGCCTCCAACTCCACCGTATATGAAGTTCTTCTTGTCACCTACCCCAGCTCCAGCACTAGGCGACTCTGCTTGCGGTGCGCTGGCATGAACAGCTAGGGTTTGCTCCTTTGGGCTGCTGGCATTAGGTACTTTACGTGCACCTGCATGCACCGAAACAAGGATAAGAACAAAGATGGTGCTCCAATAGTACTTCTCCATCTCTATCAACCGACTCAGCCTCAGCTTCAGCTAGGGGTTTTTGCATGCATGGAGAAAAAATGAGGGGCTTATATAGGAAATGTAAAGGGTAGGGGACAGTTGAGTGAAATTAATTTTGGGGGGTTTTGTGTAGTGAATGCATGTTCTTTCAATAAACAATCTCGAGAATGGGAAATTTTCTTTCAATTTGGGACCAGAGTGTTAGGTGGGTGGAATCAAAAGACGTGAAAAAATTTATGAAACTCATCAATTTCTTCTTACAACTCCATTTATCCACTCTTGTAACTTAATTTCTATAGGCATTTAGATGAATGACGGAAAATTAAATTCTCTTTCGTTGCTTAAATATGTATATATATATATATATATTTAATTTTTCTATAAAATGCGGTGCCAAACGCATAATCTATTACGTTTTACATGTAATTAATCTGATAAAGGTTACATATAATTCAGCATACACGCATTTAATATAATATGCATATATACATATTTTATAACAAAATTATATATATATATATAAATTTTCTACTAAGCGAAAAATCATTAAGAAGAATAATTAATGTAAAGAATAATTATAAGTAATTTATTAGCGATGGCATATAGTATTTTCTTAATTTGTTAGAGATTATCAATTAGAATTAGATACAGATTAATTGCATTTAGATAACTTAATTTATAATTTAATGCATGCATCTGTGTACTCTTTTAGTCGAATTTCAATTATTAGAGGTCTCTCGACTTAATTTCTTTCTTTTTTTCCTTTCAGTAAAGGTTGTTGATCTTTTATTTGGTTAATTTTAATTAATTGTTGACAATTGGTAAGGGAATTAAACGAGGTTAACAGAAACCACGATGTGTGTGTGTATATATATATATATATTAATGTGTGTCATAGACGCCTTTAATTTAATTTTCTTTTTAAAATATAAGCTAGATACAAAAAATTGAAACTCTTTGATAAATACAATTGTACTAAAATGAATTTAAATCAGTAAGGTGAAAAGCAAACGAAGATTCTGTTCCTCTGTTTTCTTTTCATTTTACAATATTTAAAAATAAAAATAAAAACAGAATCCCAAATATGGGTAGGTAAAGTGTTTAAGCCCGTTAACCTTCTTTTATATTATAAGAAGGGATTAACGGCTTAAACGCTTTACACAAACAACACCCACATTTGCTTTTTGTTTTTGGTATGTTCTTGACCCTGTTTGGTTAATGTTATAGTTTTGATAAAATTAGTTTTTGAAACTCATTTTTTCTCATGATTTAGTTGAAATCAATTTTCTTTGTCGGGAAAATATTATAAATGTGTTATTTATAAAGGAACTTAGATATAATAAGAAATTTAAAGTCTTTAATATTGCAAGAGAATTTTAGTTATTTTCTAGGCCTCATTTTGTACAAAATCACATTACTCCAAGAGAAAACAAATACAAAAACAAACATGACATCTCATATTGCAGCCAAGAGTGTTACCAAATCAGCACGAGGATCTTAGTTACAGTGTAACTAATTGGAAATGAAACGTCTTTTTTTTATTTTTAACTTTTTCTTTTTGGTGAATTGGAAAGTGAATGCCTTGATTAATAGGAAAAGTATAAAGAGGGCGTCAATAAAAAATATATATTATGCATATATAAATATGTGTCGGCCATTTATTTGATCAAATTAAGTATACTGTATATGTGTATGATTGATTATTCATGCTACTATGTTTATTGTATTTTTTTTAACATTTTCTTGAAAGTTTTGATATATGCTAAACTTAGTATTATTATTATTTTTCTAATCTTAAGAGGCATAGGAAATTTGAACTTAGAAATAATATTTCGGCGAAAAAAAACACTGAGCTATTTCCAAAGAGACGCCGCTAAATCCGGATCTATTTGTTCTAATTAAGAAAAGAATTCGACCACAAAAAGGAGAAATATACTCCACGTTTGGCACATATTTAAGAATTATAGAGAGAGAATTTTGTTAATGTATAAAATGACTTTCTTATTTGATAAACTTTTTATGTTTTCTAAACTCACATTAAAACTGGAAAACATTTAACATTTTCCTCAGCGATCGAGAAAGAGTGATAGTATTGATAATGTCGACCTTAAAACTCACAGCTAATGTTTCCAGATTCTCCCCAACAACCAAACCCAAATGCTATTCTAGCCTTAGGGCTCTTTTCACCACTGCCACCAGGCCATTGCAAGTGAGTAAATATTCCTTTTGTATTTAAACTCTATTGCTTTTTATATATAACATGTATATACAACGACCTAATAAAATCTCTGATTTAGTTAAATGAGAGATGCTATTTATTTAAATTTTATTGTTATTTATAATAATGTGGAATCCATTATCCCATTATAACTTCGATAATTGGTAGTGAATTTATCAGTTAATGAAACAAATAAGGAATTTATTTTATTTTTATTTTTAATAGCTAGAAAAGTAGTGTTTTGTGGTTGGAGGAGGTGATTAGAGACTAATAGATGAGATTTCATTGCAATTAAAATGACAGTACTCCAAAAAGGATAAAGAGGTAGCAGATACATGCGAGAAGACCAAAGAAGCAGCAGAGGCAGTTGAGCAAGGGGCAAAAGAAGTCAGGGAAACTTGTGAATTTATGAGAGACACTGTTGAAACAACTGCGGAAAAGGTATCAATATATATAGTCAGTCTCTTATGAGATTAATTTGATAGCTAATTTAACATCTTTCAAAACTATTAGCATTTGCTTTTATTTTAAAAATATCAGATTGTTATATAATATGCTTCTCGTATATATGATTAATTAAGTTTTTTTTTTTGTTTTTAAATTATGGTGTTAATTATGGGGGTTTAGGTTACCAAAATGACAAAGGAGGCTACAGACAAAGTATCTGAAGCAGCAGGAAACTTCACCGACAAAGCAAAGGGCACAGTCTCAGGTGCTTTGGGAATGGCCAAGAATGCCACTGAAGTCATCAAGGACAAAGTTGTGGGCAAGTAAAAATTAAAAGTATGGTTCAATTAAAATTAAAACTACTATAGTTTTGTTTTCTTTTTCTCTCTTTTATTCAATTCTAGCTTATTTCCATTTTGGTTTCTTAGCAATACATATACTTGTGCTTAAATTTTCAATTCTTTTTGTTATTTAATTAATCCTTCCCTTTGATCCATCAACAAGAAGATAGGTAGCAAATTAAAAACAAAAAAAACAAAAACAAAATTGTGGAAGGGTGTTTCCTCAACGCAACTAACAATGTTTGTATGTATGAACATGATTAAGTAAAAGATTTAACATGTTTTACGAATGAGGTTGATTCAATGATATACTGCAATTCATATTTTTCATTGAAAATGCTTTAAAAATGAAACCAGTGTTGGCAATGGAGATAGTTGCCTCTGTGCTGATTTGGAAAATTTTCCTGGTCTATATATTCTCTACTTTAAAATTATGAAACTTTTCAATTTTGCCCCAGTATTTAAATTATGGGTTTATTGTGTTTTAGTGCTTAATTTGTAGGGTTTTGCAATTTAGGTCTCTAATTTTCAAAAGTAACAATTTAATTTTTAATTTTTCAATTCATTGTATATTAGTTTAATTTTCAATTTGACCAAACAAATTGATAACAATATTGTCTAGAAATTTGCTGCCATATGTGAAAAAATATAATATAGGAATTTTTTTTTTTCTGATAAACTAATATAATTTAAGATGAATCCCATTAAGACAACCCATTTGNATAGGAATTTTTTTTTTCTGATAAACTAATATAATTTAAGATGAATCCCATTAAGACAACCCATTTGGCAAGGACAAATAGTGAAATCGATGTTGATCAATAAGAATAAAGTCTGTGCTCTTCTTTTTTTTTCGTTTAGGTTATTAAAAATTGGGTTCTTTTGATTTACCTCGGATAATTGTAAATTAGTAATTACATATTTTAAAACTCCAGATGAGAAAATTTAATTCCTAATTTAATACTGGGTGTATGCAGTACCTTTTGTGGGTTATTAAGTACTTCCCATTAGTCCCATTGACTTCAAAACTCAAAAGCACACGCCCATCGGCTTTCAATATTTCATTATGAATAAACTTTTTTTTTTTGTGTCATTATGAATTAAACTTCAATTTGGAAAGTCTTTATTCAAGATTTGAAGGTTGTAAATACTAAATAGTAGATTAGACGACTCTTCTTAATATTGCCCACAATCTGATACTAAATAAAGGTTGATCAAGGAGGCTTTTGCTTTTCTCTTCACGTTTCATATATTTTTGTTCGAAATTAGTTTACAATTTGAATTATATTCACTTTTATATTATTTTAATGAACAAATTTTAGTTTCAATATTTGTTTTGAGTTAGTTGCGCTTTACTGCTTTCAATTTTTAGAGCTTTATAATCTAGGCTCTTAATTTTTTTATCAGCAATTTAATTTTTCCATTGTTTTAATTTGTTGCAATTTTGGACTTATTTGATTTTTACTTTAGAGTTTCATTGTTGTCTCACATTATTAGTATTAACTATATAAGTTTCAAATTAAAAGATGTTAAAATTCAAAATATTAAAATTTTACACTTTGGTACATTTTATTAGCGTAGTTATTCACATGGCTAATATTAAATTATATAAAATTTTAACCTATAAAATACTAAAAATGAAGATATTTAGAACTAATGTTACAATTTTGCATGTCAGTATATTCTAGTTAAATTTTGATACGATTTAATATCAATCATTTCAATTTCGATCAAAAATCAAAAAAGCCTAAATTATAACAAATTGAAAAATCGATATCTAAATTGCTGAATCGAAAAGCTAAATATCTAAATTGCAAAGTCTTGAAAATCTAAGATATCAAAATGTAACTATTCTTCTATTTTTCTCATCTAAAAGGGTGAAAATGAGCCTACTGGCTCAACATCATCAATCTTGCTAAGCCGTATTTATGATAAATATCAAAATAATTTCATATATTTTTTTTCTAGTTCTATTAAATTTATTATAAATATTTGATTAAATGGTAAGTTGTATTTATTTATTGTTTTTCATAAGATAAGATAATTTATAAAAAGTGATTTTAGACTCACCAAAAATTTTACCTAAATTTTTTAGTATCCAATGATTTTACATTATTCATTGAATTTCTCTTTTATGATTTAAAACATTATTAATTTATCAACTATTAATAAATAATCAAATTCTTGAATACAAAAAAAAATAGTTAATAAATTTAATACATGTAATTTTGTCCATAGTTATTATTAATTTTTATTATTATAAAAATGTATGAAGTAAAAAAAAATGAATCAAAATTTAGAATTATTAAAAAATAATAAAACTAGGTTCTAACCTTTAAATGCGATACTGAAATTTGAGTCCGAATAAGAGTTTGATGCCTACAGCATCATGGCCTTTAAACTCAAAACATTGATATGGCCACATCCGGTTTGAATTCTCTTCCCAACCGAAAAAAAAGTCGATGCCAAATTCGTTGGAATCTGAAATTTTTACGTTTAGGCTGAATTGGACAGTTCAAATTTACACATCTAATTATCATATCAAAGGCATTTTTGATCTGAGAGAAACCACAGCGTTACTTTTTTTGTCAATAAAAGTGTAGGCCTTTTGAGCAAAAAAGCCCTGTTTCAACAAAGCAACAGAGCACAGCAGTCTAAAAACCTTTGGAAAGGTTCATTCAGTGGGAAATCAGGAATCAATTCCTCCTCACAGACTACCGAAATTTTTTTGAAAAAAAAAGAAGTAAAAACTCAGAGACCCATCTCATTATGGGACCCACAAAGCAGAACTTTTAGGGTCCAATCACCTTTGGATGTCTTGTCTTTGAATTTTATCTGTGAATATATTCCACTTATTTTCGGAACTTTTTACTAGATAATATCCGTTCTAAAAGTGAAACCAAGTTTGAATAATTTGGTTATCTTTGTCCAAATTTGGAAAAACAGAACAATTTTTAGCAATTCTTCTTTTTTCTTCTCTGTTATTTCTTATTTTTGTTGGTAAATTTCTTCTCTGGTAGTCACATCACATTAGCTAGTACCCAATGTCCCAACCTCATCTACTCCTATGATTTGCTTCTAACATATTATGACCTTTGGATGTTATGGCATAAGGTGCTAAGCTTGACAATACCATTAGAATCCAAGCATTATGGCCATTGAGTTTCAGAAAATACAATAAAAAATTAGACAAAAAGAGTTTGAATTTACTCTTTTGGTTCTTCTGTTTGTTCTTTGTAATTAGTAGCCTGAGTTGTTAATTATATAATTATCAACCTGACCCAGGTCGACTTAATCCGTGCCTAATGAGATTTTTTTTTTCCGCCAATCATCGCTGTAAGATCAATATGGTACAAGTGTTGTATCCAAGATATTCTCTAATATTTGGATGCTCCTAAAAGAATGAAGGAAAAAACAGATGCTCTAAAAAAGCAAAACTTGCACTCAGTGAGAGCTCTATTTGTTGCTCTGCATTTTATGTATAACAAATATTTCAGTACTTTTTTTCTTTACATCGTTGTTATAAAAAACACGAAACAGGTCGACTTAATCCGTGCCTAATGAGATTTTTTTTTTCCGCCATAACATATGAATAATCATTAACATGTAATCATCGCTGTAAGATCAATATGGTACAAGTCTTGTATCCAAGATATTCTCTAATATTTGGATGCTCCTAAAAGAATGAAGGAAAAAACAGATGCTCTAAAAAAGCCAAACTTGCACTCAGTGAGAGCTCTATTTGTTGCTCTGCATTTTATGTATAACAAATATTTCAGTACTTTTTTTCTTTACATAGTTGTTATAAAAAACATGAAACAGTTTTTAAAAACTGAAGTAGATAATAAAATTGACATGCTTCTTGCTCTTCTTGTTCTACATTTATTGTTTGTATATAAAATGTTATACAAATTTTCACGACTTAAAACCCATTTTGGCATTAGAGGAAGATGAATAAAGAAGTGAGGAAGCAGAGAAGCTTGTGTTATTGCTTTCAGGAAACAAGCTTTGCCTCGCTGCAGCTCTTGAAGATGTTGCTCCTAGAACTCCATTGCAGCCTTTACCATGTTGAACTTGAACATCATTTGCTGGTGACCCTTTGAGAAGCACATCAACTTTTGCATACTCTTCCATTTCATGTTTGATTTCTTGGAGCATTGCAGACACATCTTTCATGGTTGGTCTGTCATCAGGGTTTGAATTTACACACAGTAAAGCTATCCCCAATGCCTGCATCATTTCCTCTATCTCTGATTCTGGTCTTGAAAGTAGGCTTTGATCGAGAACTTCAATTCCTCCTCTTTTCTGTCTGACCCAATCAACCACATGCAGACCATCTGGTATTGTTGGATCAATCGGTTGCTTTCCTGTTAAAACTTCTAGTACAACAACTCCATAGCTATATACATCACTTTTCTCTGTGATTTTCATCATATAGCCATATTCTGAAAAAGAAAAAAGAAACATAGTTAGTCCAAGAAAGTTGAGTTTTGCACAAATAGATTGATAAATTCTAATAAACCAAACCAAAGTACTTACCAGGAGCAATGTATCCATAAGAACCAGCAACTGTGTTGGACGAACGAGCAAAATCGCCATCATCGACAAGCTTGGCTAGCCCGAAATCAGCAATGTAAGGCTCAAATTCTAGGCCTATAAGAATGTTGTTGGCCTTGATGTCTCTGTGAACAATGGGAGGAACACAATCATGGTGTAAATAGGCAAGGCCTTGTGCTGCACCCAATAAGATTTGGTACCTAAGTTCCCATTCCAATGCATTCCCTGCTCTCTCATGGAGGAGACTCCCCAAGCTTCCATTTGGCATGTAATCGTACATCAGCAATCTCGTGTTTCGATTCCAACAGCAGCCTAAGAATCGAACAATGTTCTTGTGGCGAATCGAGCCGAGCGTTCTCACCTCTGCTGAGAACCAATCCCGGACTCCACTTTTATCATCATGGTATTCACTGCCCGTTGCTGTTGTAGCAGGCCAGAGCTTCTTCACTGCAATGACTTCGCCATCGTCCATATCAGCCCGGTAAACAACCCCGGAACACCCTTTTCCAATTACATTGGTATCCACTAGGCATTTCAGCACTTGCTCTACAGAGAAGTTAAGCTTCTGGAATGGAGTAAACTGCCAAGGCCATGAGTCCCCCAATTCTGAGTCATCATCGTCTCGAACAGTTCTTCGTGCTCTGGTCACCGCAATCACTCCCATAACCACCATTGCTACTGTCAGCGTGATCAGCAATGCAATTGCCAGTTTAAGTCTCCGAGACCGCCTGACGTCATCTTCGGTTCGTGGTAATCCGGTCGGGCCAATATCACTTAAGAAACATGGACCACTGGTTGAAGAACAAAGACCTGTGTTCCCAGCTAAGTCTGTTGGTGTTAATTGTCTGAAGAGCTTGTTATCTGGAAGAAAACCAGTGAAGTTATTGTAAGAAACATTGAGAGAGACGAGGTTATCGAGCCCTGATAGCGGATTCAAATCCCCTAGGAGCTTGTTGTGTGAAATGTCAAGTATGGAAAGTTTGTCCAGTGAAGATATCTGAGATGGGATTGGTCCAGAAAGTCCATTGCAGCTAAGATTCAGAGCAATTTCAAGTGCTTCAATCTTGCACAGTTCCACTGGAATAGTACCTGTGAGCTCGTTGCTGCCGAGATCAAGCAATTGGAGACTCAAGCAGAGGCCTAGAGATGAAGGTATTGATCCAGAGAACATATTTCTGCTTAGAATCAGTTTGTTTAACGAATTGAGGCGGCCGAAACTCGCTGGTATCTGACCCGAAAACCGGTTACCAGAAACATCCAAGACCTGAAGCCCTGATAGAGATGACAAAGAATTAGGAAGCTGACCCTCTAAGACATTGCTGTTGAGGTCGATCATTTGCAATTCTGTGCAGCTCTCAATCTCATCAGGAACCGACCCGGATAGGCGATTTCCGGAAAGATCAAGAAAGTTTAAGCTCCTGAGGCCACCGATTGTTCTAGGAATTTCACCGGCAATTCTGTTGTTTCCAAGCCTCAACCTCACAAGAGAGCTGCAGTTGCCGATTTCTTCGGGAATCGAACCCGAAATATCATTGGAAATCAAGAGAAGCTTTGTGAGATTCTGAAGCTGAAAAAGACCAGGAGGTATGATACCGGTGAGAGAGTTATGCGACAAATCCAGCGCTTGAAGATTACTGCAATTTGCCAAAGTTGAAGGAATGCTTCCTTCGAGCTGGTTCTGCCAAGCGAAAAACACACTGAGCTTCGATAACAGTCCAAGCTCTGGCGGGATTAAGCCTGAGATCTGATTCGTATCGAGCTGAAGCTGTATCAGATTTTTGGCACTGGAAAGATCAGAGGGTATTGAACCAGAGACATTGTTATTGCTGATCATAAATTCTTCAAGCTCTAAAAGACCTCCTATCGATGATGGTATAGTCCCAGACAGTGAATTCAATGACAGATCGATCATATTCAAGCTGCTACAATTCCCAAGCTCCTCTGGGATTACACCGGCGAGACTATTCTGCCACAGCAGCAATTGCTCTAGCTTCTTAAGCTTGCCGAGCTCCGGAGGAATCGAACCGGAGAGGCTGTTTTCGTAAAGAAACAAGTTTACAAGCTCAGAGCAGTTGCCTAATTCAGCTGGGATTTCACCAGAGAGCATTGTGGTGTATATAGACAGTGTTTGAAGCTTGCTTAGCTTGCCCAGTGAGATTGGCAACGAACCCGAAACTCTTGTATCGGCAAGGCCCAAAACAGTCAAATTTCTGCAATCTCCGAGCTCTTCTGGGATTTTCCCAGCAATGTCTTTGTTCCCTCCGGCTCGAAGAACTTCGAGATGGGAAAGTTTTCCGAGCTGTACCGGAATAGTCCCACTTAGCCGGTTGTCGAAAAGAAGCAGATTCTTTAGGCAAATGCAGTTGCTTATCTCGTTTGGGATTTTCCCAGTAAGCTGATTAGAGTTGAGAATCAAATCCTCGAGCTTTCGAAGCTTACCGACACTCGCAGGAACAGAACCAATCAGACTGTTTGAGCTAATATCGATGACGACGAGTTCAGTGCAATCACCAATCTCAGCTGGTATCGTTCCGGTGAGATTAGTATCGGAAATTACAAGTTTTTGAAGGGAACGAAAAGAAGAGAGATTGGAAATCAATGGAAGCTGAAGAGGGACTGACTGGATATTGATTTCGGAGACAAAACCATGTGGAGAGCAAGATATGGAGGTCCAGTTACATGGGTTGGAATCAAGAATGTTCCAGTCTGAGAAAGTAGAAGGTGATGGTGAAGAAGAAGAAGAAGAGCTGTGTAGCCATGAATGGAGAAGAAAAGCTTCATGATTTGCAGAAAGAGAGAAACCAGGACTAGTATAGAAGAGAGTGAGAAATAGAAAAACAGAGAATGAAGAAGAAGAAGAAAAAGAAAGGTTTTTGAAGAAGACGAAGAAGGAGAAGAAGATGGATTGCCTCGAGCTGGGCATCGAAGACATTTGCCTCAATTTCCAAACCTTTCTTCTCGGGTTTGCATCATTGGGTTTTGCAGCCTCTGTTTCTCTCTCGCTCTGTTTTTTGCTTTCTTGCTTTGAACTCAAACTCAGAGGAAAACAGTATTCTTTTCTCTTCTACTATACTATCCAAAGCATAAATAAATAAATAAATAAATAACAAAGCAAAAACAAATAAAGAAAAAACCTTGAGATCGCCAAAAAAAACTGCAGCTCCTCCACCACCCCCACACCTTGGATGCCTCTCTCTTTGCTCTCTGCAGGTTATAATATTGGACCAGTTGTGCTATCTGGGTTTCACGCGCAGGGAAGAGAGACTATATATATATATATATATGAATTATTATATATACTATTTTATAGTATATTTTTTGACTCCATAAGAGCAGTTAGCTCTAATTTCGAGTCTGTGTTTGCTCATTCACCACCCATTTGTTTTAACGCAGGAGCACTGAGCTTTTAATGTAAATTAAAAATATATAATGAATTAGAGCTTTATTATATATGGTGTTTATTTTACTACTATTCGTTTATGTATATATCCAATTATATTTTCTCACATTCTCAAAAGTATATCTTTCTTTGGGACAATTTTTTTTTGAATTTGAGAATCCAAACATGCACAGGGAATTTATGAATTTCCCATTTTCCATTTTACAAAATTTGGAGAAGTTTTTATGTGTATATTTAAGTTGGTACTGACAATTTTGATTACTAAAATATATAGAAGATTAATTTATCAGAGACATGTTGCATAAAATGGTAGTATTACCAATTTTCTGAAGTAACGTTTTAGATTCCAAGTATCCAAACAATTTTTTGTTTTGTTCTTCCTTTCTTGTGTTTTCCTTCCTTGTTTTTCTTATTTTCTTTCCTTTTCGGGGTGCGAAAAATAAAATTCCAAAAAAGAATGCTAATGAAAATGTTTAATTTACAAGCCAAATATCAATTTAATTGACTAAAATTAAAATTTTATTTAAAAATAAAAATAAAATTAAATATTGCCAATTAATATATGCTATGTTTACAATCGATTTTACTCGTGATCATCATTTAAAATGACAAATAGCAAACTCAAATTTTTACTGTCATTGATTTTCAATGTAGATCATCCTCAACTTTATTATGCAAATATGAGATTCAAACTTGTAATATCTACAACTAAATATTTGTTGAGAAAAGTTATCAACTTATCATTTTGGCGTTTTCTCTGTTTTTCTTTTTTCTGCATAAGTTTTTCAATTAATTTTTCCATTTATTTTTTAAACGTCTGTAACTTTTTGTAACTTATCTAGATGAGAACAGTAACTTGGGTCATTTGTAAGTTAGAAAAAATACTTTTGAAATCTATTTTGAAAAATATTGTCCACCATCATATTGATGGTTATTACCAATAGGATTCACATATTATTTTTCAATTTTAGTGGTTTCCATATTAGAGTTTTAGAATAAAAAAAAATACAAAATCAAACACAACTAATCAAAATTATCTCTAAAAAAATCAAATTACAAACAAAATGCAAAGGTTTTTTCTTTTATTACATTTCAAATATGTTTTTCAGAGAATTTGAAGGAAGAATGATTTAAATAATAATATTATTAGCTGTAAAGACTCAATTATCACAAACATAGAATCATAGTATTAATGTCCGTGACCTAGAAAAATATAAAAACTTTTTGGCAAGTACATCATCCATCTGTTCATTAAAAAAAGAAGAAGAAGAGTATATCATCCGCCTGTTAAGATTCTATGGCAAGTACGTAACTTTTATTTATTTCAGCAAAACAATAAAATAAAAAAGGACATCATTTTTTTTCATTTCAATACTTAGGAATATAATCAGAGATTGTCATAATTGACCATGTCCTGTCCTCCCAACGTTGAAAAAAAGTTTGAACTTTCTCACTAAGACATTGATATTGTTGAACTAATATTTCATATAACAACATATAATTTATATGCCACGAAAAAACGTTTTGAAAATAATTATTCTTCACCTTTTAGATAAAATATGTTAATATTTGATTGATTTATATTTAATTTTTTAATTTTTACTGTGTGTTAACCACTAGAAGAATTTTTAATTTTTTTTTTTTCAAATTGCTATATGTTTTTATATATAATGTTCTTTTGAAAAAAGTCTGAATTATAAAACATTTTGTTAATCCGTATTCTTTAGAATAATACTTTTTTTTTGGTGAATTCTTTAAAATAATACTATATATATTCAATAAATATATTAAAACATATATGAAATATGTTAATATTTGATTGATTTATATTTAATTATATTTATTCATTTAAAAATTTATTTATACATAAATTATACTAATATATTTACTAACAAAATAAAATAATACCCCATGAAATTTGATATATATTTTTAATAGACTTATTTTGATACTTTTACCATAAATTTTTTTTAATGTATAAAATTTGAAATACCCATTTATAGATTGGTTCTCACAGTCATAAATGGGTCAAATCTGATCAAATCATTGAATCAAAGGTCAAATTTTCAGAGAAATCCAAATAAATGGGCGAGGTACAGAAGACTGAAGTAGTAATTTATATTCTCAGGGCGTAAAAATCATTTAACCCTTCAATAAAAAAATTATTTAATAAATGACAGAATTTATTGCAGTTTCAGACTTTAAGTCAATGGTTCTTAATTAGATGAGATGTATATAACAAAATCAGAACCACATTTTTTGTTAATTAAAAAAACTAAACAAAAAGAAAGACGAAGTTAAAATATCTATATCTCAAGTAAAGTTCGTCTACTGATAAGCTCATCGCATTCAAACTGTAAAGTCGTAATTTGACCCAAAAAAAAAAATTATAAAGTCGTAAGTTCAAAATGTTTTTCTCTCTCATTCAAAGTACAAATTAGCGTAACCCATAAAAAAGTAAATATCTACATTGCTATTCATTATCTCTATGTGTCACTTATTGTTATAATATTATTTTATAGTTAATAATCTGTATAGTAATTATTTTTTCATGAAAAATCTAGCTAGAGATCCCATTCTAGCTCTTCTTCAATTATGCATTTTTGGCACAACATATACAGATTGATCTTCAAGGTCTTAGACCACCTCTGACTAATCACAGGTCTTAGTTTTCATATCCACCCCACCATATATTATGATGGACAGTTTAGATTTAATCCAAATCATAGTTTAAGAACCTCATCTTATACGTTTTGCACACTAGACCATGAGAAGTTTGATAGGAAATATTGTGACAATTTCTGATAATATATGCATGAATTATGATCTTAGCTCATACTGAACAAACAAGATGATGGTACATTGCTAGTTTTCTAAGCTATCTCCTTGGCCTGCCTTAATACTTTACAACTTGAAAATAAGGATCTCACATAAAATTAATTTGTTATGTGCCCTAAAAAGTTTAAATGCACGCGCTAATCAGGAGTATTGGTTGAAATAAAAGATTAACCAACCACCCATGGATCCAATGGCGTTTAGGAATGAATTTTATATGTTAAGGGTTACTATATATGAAAATGCGTGTATGTGATCTTTAAGAGCAATGTTTGGTACAGCATGCATTTTCCAATATACAAAGAAAATATGCATGTCATGTGGGTCACCAACAGCTAGCGTTCAATTTATTGGGGTCCATTTAGATCGGTTAATTTTTTATTTTTTTTTGTGAAAATTTAGATCGGTTAATCGGTTTTAATCGGAATCTTAATTTAATTAGTATAAGGTAAAACCATAGATAAGTCTAGGTCATCGAAGGTAGCGTTTTGGCACATAAATTGGTAAGAATAAAACAATGTTTAATCCTATTGCATAAATCATGAAGTTTGTGTTTTAGGGATTGCCAACCAAACCACTATGAAAACCCATTCTATCAAAATGTACAGAACACCATGACCCCAAAAAATCCATAGAATACTATATAAGAGCATTTTTAAAAGTTAATGTGGATGGTTGTGATATAAGAATTGATAATGTTTAAATTTAAACTGTATAAATTTACAGTCAAATATAAATTTTTTTCCAATGCTAATGAACACAAAAACTATTTTTGGCTATTAGTTTATCATTTTTTTTATAAAGTTTTCTTTTTAATTTTTTTCAAAGAATTGACTTTTTAAGTAAAAAAATTGATTTTTAAAAAATTTTTACAATGTCTAATAGAATTTTCAAAGACAAACATTCATTTTAACAATGTTTATGTCAAATCAGTTTAACATTCATTTTAGGATAAAATTATTAAAATACTGTTCATTACTTATATGACATGATTATTTTCGAAATCTATATTTATATTGGTGATGCTTTAAGATTCAAATGTAACTTTTTCCATGAGCAAATATTTTTTTTTTTTTTGTTTTAAAGTCTATTGAATAATTATAAGAAACAATAACTAGTAATTTGAAAATTAAAAAGTTTAAGAATGAAAATGATTATACTATTTGTGTGCAAGAGATTGTATGTAATTATTTTGGAAAAAAAAAACTGTGTTTTGAAATATTTTCATTCATAAGTTTGCCGGGGTTGGTTTGTTTTATTATATATATATATATATATATATATATATATATAACATATCCAAATAAAATGATTTGGAAGACAGAAACTTCAATAGTGCTCTTTATTTTAAAAAACATAATTTTTAAAATAAAGAGCATTTTTAATAATCTTATAAAATAAATAGTGTAATTTTTTATTCAACTCTAATTGTATTATTTATCACACTATTTATTTTTCATTTTTCAATAAATAATCAATGCATAACATGAATATATAAAATATATAACCAATAAAGTAATTTTATATGTATAAAAAGAAATATAAAATTAAATATAATTATAGTTGTACATTGAAAATTGTACAACAATAAATAAAATGCATTAAAATTTATATAAAGAGAGTGAGTTTAACTCTCCAAATGTAGAGAACCAAGTTTCATTTTCTATTTTAACTTTTTATTTTAGAGAACTCATTGAAATACTAAAATATTTGATTACTTTTTAAAATAGAAAAATTAAAGCTTCTAAAAAGTGTATTCATAATACTCTTAGATATAGTTAAGTGTTGAAAAAAAAGTAGAGTCAAAGGAGGAAATGAGAAAGGAATATGTACCAACTCCCTTGTTTTGGAAACATATATAATGAATATAAGAGAAAAACAATTCCTAGGACCCAAATATTTCTATCTACCAATAATGTGCATATTGGAATAAGGGGAGCGACTTTTCTATTCTCTTATCCCCTTCCAAAATCCTCTTTTTCCTTCAAAACCATACGTAGCATTAGATCTTCATGATCACAACCAAAAGGGAGAAAATCATATGGTTTAAGAGCTCTTCAAATATGACCCATTTAGAAGTGAATCAAATCCCACGTTCCACAATCATCAAAAGAAGGAAAAAGAAAAGGAAAAAGAAAAATGATAACAAAAACAAACAAAGCATGTGTCTCAAGCTATAACCTCAAGTAGTGAGATAAATTATTAAGACTTTTGGGAGGATATGGGCTTGAGTGGAGTTGTAGCTTTAGCAACAAAAACAAAAGACACATTCCTGATTTTGAGGCCGCATCACGTGAGTTTGGGAATCCAAATTTTTTATTTACTTATTTTATTTTTTCTCCACTTGTTGGACTGACCAAAACCAAACTCTCCTCTTAAACAAAAATATTTTTCCAATTTAATATCAATTAAAATATTAGAACAAATAAAGGGTTTCTATTATATTTTACTTTCCATTGAAAGACCTTATGGTATATATTAAAGTAAACTTGTACTTTATAACCATAAACGGCCAAAAAAATAAAGCTAAACGGCGCAGCTTAGGCAGCCCCCTATTTTAAGGGTCGTGACCTTGGGAAGTTCCCCCAATGGAATCTATACACGTTTTGTTTCTGTCACCACTTGCTCTCCACGTCACTATCCCAATACCCAAAAAAAGCCCAACCTCATGCTGATGTGTTTGCTTCTTATTTGCATCTATTTGCAATTTTTTTTTTGTAAATTTTAGTTTCCATAATTTAATTCGTCTAAGATGTACAAATATAGGTTAACCAATATATTATATATATATACACAAATATAGAATTTTGAATTTTGATATTTTGGTAAGTCTAGGTAAGTATTAAGGGTTGTAATTCAAAAAAAATATATAAAAATTAAGCGTTGTCATTAATCCAATTAAAATTTTAAATAAATTTATTATTTTTGAACAGGCTCACTTGCCACTTTTTTAACTAAGCTTTTAAATTTGATTTTTTAATTATGTGTCATCGTAATCACTTGTGACGTTAATACTAACATTGTCACCTTATTTTTTTCAATTTAACATAATATGTTTTATTTTGGTAAAAATTTACCATAATACGTTTTCATCTTGTTTTTCTCAATTTAATATATTTTGATATATAGAAAGTAATATTCTATTGGGAACATGTTTCTAATATAAAATGAAAACATATTTATATGTCAAATGCTGAGAATATCATGTCAATTAATAATTTAAATTATAATTATAATTGTATAAGTAGCAACCTTACTAATTATCATGTTAATAGGTGCAAATATAATGTAAGTATGTTTCCAACAAATATAATTATATATATGTTGTATATATATAATTTTGATGGTTGGTACTATAGTTTTTTTTTTTGGTGAAAACGTTGGTACTATAGTTCAACTTATCTTAAAAATTATTAACAATTTTTTTTTAATCTTAAAAACCTATTTTTGTGATAGGTATAAAGGTTCTCATTTCAGCATCTAAGTTGGTTGTTAGTTTAAAATCATCAATTTACGTGTCATCCTTTAGTATTTGTTACATTATTATAATTATCATTTTTTATTGAGAATATATTTTCAACAAATTAAAATATATGTGTGCATATATACATGCACGTGTGTAATTTTGCTATATAGCGGGTTTATTCTTCCACCATGTAATGGGGATAACCAATCTTATTCACCAAAATAAAAAAAATAAAAAAATGGGGATAACTAATCTATGTGCGTGACCTTTTGGGGCTGTCTGAATTTTGAACCATAAAGTTTAGTTTTCAAAATATTGCAAATTTTCGGTTGGCCACATATTTTGCCTCAGAATATAAGGGGTTTGGGCCATTATACATATAATAACGTGAAATCAACTTGTATTTTGAAAAACAGATGACATTTGACATTGAAACTGTTCAAGGGACAAAATCACAAAATTACTATCTGGGTTTTTTGTAATTTCATTTGAATTTTTGCCTTTTCTTTGGTGAATTTTGGCCTTTCAGATTATAGAAGAAGAAGACTGAGGGAAATAATCCCAAATATAATATGGTGAAGAAGGAAAGCTCACGAGCACAACTCCATAGAGGAAGGCTGTTCATGGGACTACCCCCCCTCCTCTCAAAACATCAATTTCCATGAAATAATTTACAAATTAGGTCTGAAAGTGATCCAAGCTTCGTTGACAACTTGATTAAGGGTCATGTGCTCATCGACATGTTCTCTGATAATATTCCAAGAACCTGAAATACTCTTTTTTTTTTCCACCTTTACACAATAAAATAATGTTTCTGGTCTCTGCCTGCCTGATGAATTGAGAATAGTTGAAATGCTATGTTGTTTTACAAAGCAAATTAAAATGGACAAGCTGTCTGGTGGGACTGAACAAATAACAATGGCCATGAAAATGGTGGATTTGACAAGACTTTTCTCCTCAAACCCATTTCAATCAAAGACCAAAATAAAGGATTATAGCAAAAAGAAAAAAAAGCTATGTATTGTTAATTGCCCCATGTCTTTCATGTTGGAGTTGAGGAAAACTTGTTTAGACAAAAATGGGCCATGGGTGGGTCATGGATGGCCTAAAAGCTTTTTACATAATTGGTCACCCTATATGGATCTGTCAGCATTTCATGATTGGGCTTGTTCCATTAACATGGAAATATGTGATCCTTTGGTTCCTAAAATTTCTATTGAAACTATAAAAACAGGCAAAGAATGAATGGTTGGGGAAGAAGTTTCAACAATGTATTTTTATACCATGAAAGAGTTGCATTATAGTGATACACTTTTGAAAGACACCTATTTGAAACACAGTTTAAGGTGAAATTGGTAACTTTTAGCAACTTGAGAATGAAATAAATTAGACTTTTCTAGAATATTACCCCCTTGATTATAGAGTTTTCATCCTATATTCAATCAAATATATTCTATCTTAAAATTTTTATTTGAAATTTGACTTGGATATTTTTTTTTTTTTTGGAGAATTGGTTTTGATAAACAAAACAAAGTATGAAAGAATAAAAAAGTTAAAGATGTAAAAGTTAGCATAATCCTGCAATTTTGAGTTGTGAATCTATTAATGTTCACTAAACAATCTGCATTCATCTATATTTATAGTTATACAACTGAACTTCTGATATATACGATGTTAAAAATATCACGAATAAAATTAGATTGGATCAAAGTTGGCTTAATCATTTGGTAAATAAGCAGGTATTAGGGTATATGTAAACTTCCCAACCTAGAACTTTATTGGCCTCTAGGTGGGAATCCCACGGTTTCTTACCGAAACAGTACTTCATAAGGTCATATGCAATCACAAAGCTACCTTCGAAGGAAAAATGAAGAACTAATTTCTATTCGATCAAATATGCTTTACAGGAAAATAAAAAGTCCTTAGAAAAACTTAGCAGTAACATTTTGTTAAGAGAAAAATAACAACAGTAATAATAAAAAATCCTTTTTATGTAAAAATAAAGAAATCCCTGAGTGATACCCTAGAATAGGAGGATTTTATTTATTTTTTCTTAGTATATAGTAGCCATTATTATTCCATTAGCAGCATCAATTATTCTCATACTTATGGTCAATACTCAAGATTAAATATATTTATCATGATTACTAATATTCTGTCATTAGTAATGTTGTTTCCATCATTGTCGTGGATTTATTAATTCTTTTTTAACAAGAATAGGAATGGTCGAGAGAAACAATTATTTGGGCTGAATAACGATGAAGTCCACAAGACCTCAAAAGCCCATTAGGCTGATTTAAGCTCAAAAGGGCTTGAACTATCAATTATCAATTTGTTTATTTTTTCTTTTGGAAAAAAAAAGTATTAAATTTAAAAAAAATTGTTTGAATCGTCTATCTGGATTTAAAAAAGTATTAAATAGATCCACAAATTAAAAAGAAGAAGACTATCAATGGTTTTTGGTACCATTTACGTACTTGAATAGTTCAGACCTTATTAACTAAATAAGTAAAATTCGAATGTTTTTTTTAACATAAATATAAAAAATTCAAATACAACCATATTGGATTATAATTATACAGCAATAAGTAAATATTTCTAATTTTTTTGGTAAAATAAAGAAATATAATTTAGTTATAAATTTATATTATTTTATATTTTTTTTAATAGAAATTTGATTTTATACGTTAATAAATAAAAATATAAAAAAACAGAGCTCTTTACGTCTCAATAGAGGCCTGCCAACGCGACCTTGTAAAAGTTTCAGAGACTCCCAGGTAGCGGAGAAAATAAGCGAGAAAAGCAAGAAGAAAACCTCCCCCAAAACCAAATAGACCAGAAAGGCGGGAAATTTGGCTATGGCGGCGGCAAGGGCAAGTGGGTTTCTACTCCCACGGCCGGTGACCTTCGTGACTGGCAACGCCAAGAAGCTCGAAGAAGTCCGCGCCATATTGGGCAACTCCATTCCCTTTCAGTCCCTCAAGCTCGACCGTACTATCACTGAAACACGTAAAATATTCGCTTTTCTCTCTGTCTGTCAAAAATTTTGAACTTTTTTTTTTGTTGGTTTTTTGCCAGTGCCAGAATTGCAAGGCGAGCCTGAAGATATCTCCAAAGAGAAAGCTCGGTTGGCTTCCATTCAGGTCTCATTTCTCACTCTCACTCTCACTCTCAACACATACAGATACAAATACACTGTACTATATATATGATATATTATGTATAAGCAAAATTCTGAATGCTGGGTTATTGACTGGGAAAGGTGAATGGGCCTGTGCTTGTTGAAGATACTTGCCTCTGCTTCAATGCCCTCAAGGGTCTTCCAGGTATCTCCATTTTCTCTCTCCCTTTTTTTTTCTTTTAGTAGAATGTCATTTTTTTGCTTTCTGGGTTATTGTGATTTGATCATTACTTTCAAAATTTATGCAGGGCCATACATGTGAGTAGTTGCTTCATTCTTCATTTTGCACTCTTGAGGTGAAGCTTTTCTGTGTCAATTTGATTTTATGATATTATTTTTCACTAAATGAAGTACTGCAGAATATTGTGAAGGGGCAGAGAAAAAAATTATAAATAAATTGTTCGGATTGGTTGATTAAATGAAGGGAAGAAACAAAGTATTTAATGATTGATATAGATTATAATTTTATTAAATTTCCTTCTTTTTTTATTTTTATTTTTTATGTACATGTTATCAATGGTTTAGTGTTTGATTTACCCCGGAACATTCTTATAAAATCGAGTATGTGTGTGTGTGTGTGTGTTACTCAACTACATCGATGCTCCTATAAACTTGTATAACCTGCTCCCTAGCACTGCTATGCAGTGAAATTTTTCACAATACCTTTATTTTTCTCATTGTCTCAATTTTTCATAGAGAATTTCGATACTTCTTCGGGTCTGTTTAAGGGTAGGATGAAAACTCAAGGTTGATGGGCTTTAGAATTTCTATTTCCAAGGTGGAGCATAGATTTGGATATTGGAGTCTAATTTGAAGAATAAATCTGTACTGCTAAGTGAAATTGGTATATCTGTTTAAATTTACTTCCGTGGTATTAGTTTGGTTCTTGGGTATGCTTATTAGTTGGGTGATATTTTTAACCTGCTTAAACAGCAATTTACCAAAGCTCATTATTTCTATATTCTATTCTATATTTTCCTCACAGGGACTATATATGGTATTTTTGGTAACGTTTTACGGTTTTGAGTTGCTCCTTAGCCTTTATTCCTTTGTTGTTGAATCATACATTTAACTTGCCCTTTCTCTCTTGCAGTCATTCAACTTTTGACATTAGAGGATTTTGATGTTTGTACCTTTACGCTTTTCATTTCCTTATGTAAATATTGATTTAATTATAATGCATATGATAAATTTATATCCAAGCCTACATCAAGCCAAAAGCATAATACGTTTTGCATTGTTCTTCCTAGCAACAGCATGTACTGTTTTTGAGAAAGTTTAAAGGAACAAGGGAGTTACTAATGTGGGAGTTACTAAATCAGAAACTATCTCATAACAGTCTTTCAACCAAAACTGCTTCATTTATTGTCTTTGTCATTGCCACTACCTCCTCACCATCACCACTGCTTAACGCTTATAGTTTCTTTCTGGTGTATGTTTCTTACAATATCTGGATGTTGTCCCTTTGACAAGCCAAACATATAGTTGGATAATGTCTCTATCTATTGGTCAAACCGCACATATATAGGCATATAGCTATTATGGTCCTGATGAGAGGGTATGATAGTTGCAACAAGTAACAACTGCCAGACTATTGACTATTCTGATATCTTGGCTGTTATTTTCCTTGGTTGGAAGGATGGAATGTTTACTATTATATGAACTTGGGTCCCTAAATTTAACATACGCTTTTGAATATGATGATACTGTTAGAGCTTATCAAACTAGATGAAGGATGATAAGGCTCTAAATAGAGAACTATGCATCTTTTTTTTGAAAGCATAAACCAGCTCTTCTTCAAGCATTGCAATATTGTGCTTCTTGAAGATGATGTGTTATCTTGAGGCACTTGTAATAAATATGGATACATTTCTTCATTATGGCTGGTATGCTGGGGCTTTGCTACCATGTTAATTTATCATGAAGTCCAAAACCTAAACTGTTAAGAAGTGGACCCAATTGTGTATATCAGGCCAACACATTAAAGAAACTTTAACATATTTGTACATGAAAGTTGAAATGGTTCCATTTTAGATTATAACAGAGAGAGAGAGTGAGAGTGAGAGTGAGAGTGATATTGTTGTTATGCATTTCATGATTATGAGTCAATATGACACGCTGAGTAAACAAAACACTTTGAACACATTGTGGAACTCATACCATTTATATGTTTTAATTCTTTTTCATACATATGAACTTTTGCCTTTCTATAATAAGGAGAAATAACTTCTTAAATACACTTGTCATTCAAGCATTGTGTTGGCCTTTAGTTGCCTGATTACTACTTGTCACTAATGATCCTCTAATGATAAAGGACATTCGACAGATGACATATGCTTTAAAATTGACAGTTTGTTGTGCTTGATAATTTTGACGACTCTGACAGTAAGAAAATACTTATTATTCCTTAGGTTTTATGTAAACCTCTGTCTTGCTTATATATACTGATTGTATATATTTTTCTTGAAAGCAACTTTGATGTATGAATTTTTATGTAGCACGTCTGCAGGCAATTTTATTTTATGATGACTTTCCTGGCCCTCAACCTGCCAGTTTTAGAACTCTGTCCAGCTTATTATTGATTATTTACAAATTTATAGGTCTTTTGATACTAGGTAATTCTCTAATAGTTTTAATATCCTTTTACAACAATATGTTTTGATTTTTTATTTTTTTTCTATTGTGATTATATCATGCAGCAAGTGGTTCCTGCAGAAGATTGGCCATGAAGGTTGTAGTTACTAACATTTCCTTCCTTCCACTTTTGCTTGCATTGCATCTTTTGCTTATGTGAAAATTTCCTAATACTTGAGGGCCTTTGGGCCCTGTATTCTACCAACAAAGCAAAAGTTTCCTAATATTTATGTTTCTCCGTTTAGGTCTCAATAATTTGTTAATGGCATATGAGGACAAATCAGCTTATGCTTTATGTGCCTTTTCTTTTGCTCTTGGGCCTGATATTGAGCCGATCACATTTCTGGGGAAAACTCTGGTATGATAATTTTTACTTTTTATTGACATTAGCACTGATGTTTTTCTGTTTTTTACCTTTTGCTACTTCCATGAACTATATTGTTGCGACTTATGTGGCCAACGTATATGCTTATGTGCAATATAAGTCTTGAAGAAGACAATTTTGATATTCTTATTGGGTTAAAGTGACTGCTTTCTTCCTTTTATTTGCATTGATATATCCAAATAGGAAAGAAACTTTTCTTTGCCCTTATAATTTTTTTTTAACATTGTATCACTTTCAATAACAGAAAATAAGAGAAGAGATATATATTTAAAAAAAAAGAAAAGGCTGTAACATGTCTTTCTTGCAATTGATTAGTCAGAGAAAAGAAGGGATAATAAGAAGAGGAACACAAACTTTTGATAACTTTTGTTAATTTTAGCCAATTTTTGTTAGAAATTTCAACTATCGTAAAGATAAAAAGTTTGTGGGCTGAAATAAAAATCTTGATTGAGAAAAACTGAAGATTTTGAAATTTAGAGAAATGGAAATAATAATCATTTGGTAGAAAGAGCACATTGAGATTACAGATGTCTGCAAATTCCCAATATACGTGCCTACATATTCTGACATGTACTCATGCATATAATACACCTCGAAGGGACAGAATTTTCTTTCTTTGTGGTCCAATGAGGTAATAGTCAGCAATAACCATCATCTTCTCATTGTCCTTGCCTATGTTTTAACCCAAGACTTGAGTTATCTTGTTGGAAATGCATGGTATGCACTGAAACAAGGCCTCAAAGGCCATTGGTAAAGTGATAAGAGTTTTGATATTCCAAATTTGAGTAAAACGGTCCCTGTCTTATCTGTGCTTTTCTCCCTATCAAGAATTGTGAGTTAATTCTTATGATTCTTGGTGACTTACCTGACAAGTTCTTGTACATTTAGCAGTTTTGGCCCTATCTTATTACATGACAAAATAAAATTATGAAGATTGTACCTATGGACTATGGCACTAATAGTTTGCCTTTTATAAGGTTCACATTGTTCTTGTTAGATTTTGTTTCTGTCAATATCTTGACAAAGAATATATGGATTTAAAGCAGATATTTATACAGATGGTTAACAATTGACTATTTCTTCTTCTTTTTTTAAATAAAAAAATAAAAAATATGGATGGCATATCAGGGAAAGATTGTTCCACCAAGAGGACCTAATGATTTTGGATGGGATCCGATTTTCCAACCTGATGGATATGAGCAAACGTAAATTCATATTGTTCATTTGTCCAAATTTTCTGTTTGTTTTGGTGGTCCATAGCAATTAAATCACAGGATGATATTTTTTATTTTGTCTGTGTTTGTAGTTATGCTGAGATGCCAAAGGAAGAAAAGAACAAAATTTCTCACCGCTACAAGGCTCTTGCGCTGGTGAAGTCTCATTTTGTTGAAGCTGAATACAAATTTCAGAAAGACATCTCTATCTAAAAGATGATTGTTATCTAGTTTCCATTGTATTAACAGCCCAGCTTTTCCTTAGTGGTATATTCTATCATGATCTGTTGAAATTCATAGACACCATTAACAAGTGCATTAGCTTCCCTATAGAGCACTTTTTACACATATGGTACTTTTTTTCTTTAAATGATCATATGTGGCCTTTTTATTCCTTTATTATTATTATTTTTTCAAATAATAGAAAAAATAAATTTATAAAATCTTAAAAACCATCAAAAATCAATGAAAAATGTCTTGGACTTGTTTACCAAATTCTACCAAACTAAGAATAGTTGTTGGAAAAATGTTATTTCTCACTTGGTGATGGATCACCAATGAGATTTACATGCTATGTGGCATTTTAAATGATAATAGAGTTCATTTTTTTTATTAAGGTTTTACTATTAGAAAATAAAATAAAAAATAAAATTCACATTTGTTAGCTCATTTTTCTCCAAAATATATGAATTGCATGAGGGAAAAAAAAGATATAAAACATTCTTACCAGTTTACAGCATTAGACAACATGGAACAGAGAGATCTACAAAGCACAAATATAAATTTGTAATCTGGTTTAGCCAGGTTCTTGCAATCTTCGTACATGCTATTGTCTATGTTGAAATAACTGATGCAAGAAATGGAAACCAACCAAATTGAATCAGATTCCATAGTCAATTTGGGCAACTCATGGTTCTAGAATGAGACCTTTTTGAGCACATCCAAACAGCCTATAGTCACCTTGTTTCCAGTAGGGTTGGATAAGGAAATAAACTTTTGTTTTTTGGGTAATAGAATTAAACCCATTTACTGAATTGATGAAGTCAAGTAAGCAATAACTTTTTTAAGACTGGTATGGTTTGGTTATGTATGGTTCAGTCTCTGCAGGCTCAAAATATGGATTGGAAAAATATATTCCCAAAGTCTTATACCAAATTGTTCTTTTCTTGTCTGAAGAAGATTCACATAGTGAAATTGGAAATAAAAATTAAAAACTCAATAATAAATTTATTTAGAGCCAAAAAGATGCCAATTAGATGACTCATCAAAAACAAGACTCATTTCAATTACTTTATTGGTCATCAAGTTAAACTTGACTCGTACTCGTACTCGTTGAGTCTTCTAATGACCCATATTGTCACAATCTTTTTTTTTATCTTCTTTTTGGATATATATATATATATATATATATATATATATATTTTGGCTATAAAACTCACTTGGTGCTGGTTTCCATAAGCTATTTTTTTTTTTAAATAAAATTATTTGGCTTTGGACTTTATATCATTTAGAATTATTAAATTAAAAAAAATTAAAAAAAATTATACAAAACACAACAATCAAATATATTTAATATTTTAGTCATATTTTTTTTTTATAGATTTTTAAAATTTATAGTATTTATAAATATTTAGTAAAAAAAATTCATTTATTGGACTCCGTAAATTTTCTAAGTGAGTTTTATAGTAAAATCTTTTATATATATATATATATATATAATAAAAGTGTTGTTTGAGGAAATAAGTGTGGCCATGTGAAATGGTTTGAGCATTATAATGCTTTTTACTAAAAGAATATAATTAGTTAAGAAACTTTCATGAAAAACTGGCTAGTTTATCTTTAAAAGGGACGAAATTGGTAGGCATTTATGTCTCTCTCCCAATTTAGCATTGCCATGTCCATATGTCAAATGCATGACATTTCCAATTGGGGTAATTTATCTCTGCAAGGAAATGCATTCATGGGTTTGTTTTCTTACAGGTGAAATTCCCTTTTTTCATGTTGTGAAAAAGTAAACATCTTATTTATTTATTTTAAAGAGACAATGATTACTAATATTATAGGGAATTAAAATTCTCCTTTTCTCAATTTATGATATGCCCAAGCCATGTGGAGATAATAATAGGTTTCACATGGGTTTAAAGTGAAACTCCAAAACAATATAATAATAATAATAATAATAATAATAATGTTATGGAACATGTTGTTATGGAACTTATTACCAAATGGAAAATTAGATCAAAAATACTGATCAATAATCATTTCTCACAAAATAGTTTTTAACCGTGCTAATTGGAGAGTAATGATTCTGTTATTATAAGGCAGGGAATATTTCTCATGTCATTATTCAACTAACGAAATAAAAGGAGAAGAGAAGGTCAATGTGTTGTATCATTTGGATAAGAAATTTTCCTATTAAAATTCCTATTCTCAGTACATAATCATGAATTTTTACCAAGTTATTTTAGTCGTTGTAGTTGTGCTGTCAATATCTTCTTTCTCCACCTGTAATTTTACTTATTAATTATTGAATCACGGTGTGTTAAAGCTTCAGGGCAACTACAGAAACACAAGGCAACAAAGAGAGAGAGAGAGAGAGCATCAGTAGCTTGAGGGTGGGGGTTAAAAAACAATTAAAGCTCAAATGGAGAAATACAAGGACACTGTAGCGGTGAAGTGACAGCTCCAGAACATGTCCTTGCGTATGCACAAGTTGGGCAGAGAATGAAAATGGTCCCATTTTCATTTCACATGGAAAGCCCATTTAATTCGTATCATCCAACATGTGAAAATAGGACGACTCCTCACTGCCCTCTGCTTCAGAAAGTGCCTCCATTTTTTGTTAGATGCAGAGCATCTTGCTGGCAAGTTTAGTGGTGGGACATTTCCTCAAACCTATCCATTTCTTCTGCTCACCATTTTCAGTCCTTTTAAATGTACTTTACAAACTAATTCTCTTGCCTCTCTTTTCATTTAGTTTTTATACAAAGATAGACTCGAAAACTGAATTAAAACCTATTACGAAAACTTTTATAAGTCTGTTTAGTATATCACTGACGGAGAAAGTAGTGATTTCGATAATCGACTGAATTCGTGTAATTAGTTGCACACCGTTTTCAGTTTCATAAATTCAAGTAATTAAACAACTAATCTGGTCATTTGCTTTGGAAGCTAAAAGACAATTTCGACCACCAAAGAATTTCCTCCTCTTTTGGCTAAACAATTGGGAAAATTAAAGCTAATTTTCCAGTGATCCATCATTTGGTAAGATGATGAAAAAGGTGATGACGTTGAATTAGTAGGGTTAATCAATTAAAGTCACGTGGTATGCTGGGAATTCACATGAGAGAAATAAGAATTGCCGGCAGAGAGAGAAACATTGACAAAAGAGACTAATAATGATAGAAAAGATTTTCAACAAATTGCACAAACCAAAAAGTAAAAAGATTGCTTCCATTGCCATAAAAATAAAGTCTAAAAAAGCCAAAAGAAAAAGAAAAAAAAGAAAAAGAAAATACATCACTGCTATTGCTATGCATTCATTCTATAACAGTCTTTTCTCATAACTCAAAGTTTGACATTCATACTATTGCTTGTGTATGGCTACACAAATCCAAGGCAAAAAAAGAAAAAGAAAGAAAATTCACAAATTCATTCAAATCTATAAAAACCAGAATAACAGGACCAGTATGTAGAAGAGACCCAGATTGACACTTGCAGAGGAGATGAGACTCGCAAATGGTGGGTTAGGAATTGGGTGAAGAAAGGCCAATAGAAAGAAATAATGGAAAGAAAAAATTGAAAAATAAAAATAAAACAACAAATGAACAACGCTTCCGCACCAGCTTCTAAAAATGGAATTATATTTTTCAGTTGAAGCAGGCCGAGGTTGGGTGGGAAACAGAGAGAGACAAACACAGTATTATGACAATGTGTAAATAATGTACACTTGTCAAAATATGTGAAACAGAAAGATAGGTGAAGGAAGACCAATACAATTTTGATGGCAATGTGGATAATTGGGTAATGCTATATAATTGTAAAAATGAAAAGAAAATAAAAATCAAACTGAAAAGATAAAATGGCCATTTTTTCTTTTTGTGGCCACTTCAATGGATCTGAGATTTACTACTGCTACTAGCACTGATGGCCTCTGCGGCAGGGAAGTGCACCGGAAGCGGAAGTTATGGTACCGACCATAGAAGATGACTTGGCTCCTAAACTTGAAGCCCTTGCATAACTTGCTGATGCTCCAGCACCAGATGGGGTGAAGTAAGCACCATTCAGCAGCATATCTCCCTCTGACCTCCAATTCCAACCCGTCCACTGAGTTGCAGCTGTTTCCACCCTTTTCGTCACCTGTCCAATGCAGTTTTTGTCACATCAATAATCATTGTGGATCTAAAAGCTCATTGATTGTGTAAAGAAGCATAAGCTAATGGATTATAAGGTCTACTTAGTTATTGTAAATACCTCCTTTGCAAAGGGGTTGTTTGGAGCTGCATATCGGTTGCCCTGGCTGTTAATGGTGGGATTTGCACTTCCACCAATGGCATACATTTCCCAGTGAGTGTAGTCATTGTTCACCACATGGAAATACCCGTGCCTACACCTGGCATGGTCATAAAATTTCTCATTAGCAGCAGACATGCTTCATCTAACTTTTCAGAGTATTAACTATCAAAAGCAAATTTGGTCAGCTACCACATAAGCCAACCAGATATCATTAAATGAAATTCGCACCTTTCCTTTTATTAATTATACTTTCCTTTTTTGCCAGAAAAGGGTGAAACATATCTTAAATATCATGCTAATGCAAACTTTAAAGCAAGCTTAACCATCAGGAATATTACTGCTTGCTGCTTGATTCCAATCAGAGAGATTATTTTCATTGATTAGGACTAAAGAAAACAGAGAACTTCAATACCTTGGCATTCTCTGGATGAGTCCCTCTCCAAAATGGTTGTACGCAATGGTGACTTGCATTTGCTTGTCCCTTGTATAAGAATCACTATGGCCCAAGAGTATCACCTAATTTACAATCACACAATTATCAATATCTGTTTTCCAACAACAACAAAACTTAAAAAGAACCTTGTGTTAAAGTTGATAAGCAGAAAGTACGCATACTTCATTGTGGTGGGTGAAGTGGTTGTTGGAAATGGTAATGGCAGTTGAGCCAAGGACAGCGTCAACAAGGCCATCAGCACAGTTAGAGAGGGAATTGTGGTCAACCCATATGTGGCTTGACCCAAAGATGGAGATAGCATCACCGTCAGCCATTGTTCTCCATCCAAAGTGAGACGGTGAACTCCTCACCATGGCATTACCAGTGGGCTTGCAGTCATGGATGTGAAGACCGTGAATAATGATATTAGTCACAAACTGAATTGTGATGCAAGCTCCATTAGCAATGTGGACATTGACCCCACGACCATCAATGGTCTTGAAGCTGTTCATAATAAGCTCCTGTTTCAATTGTATCACCATGTCTCTCTTGAACACAATCCACAAAGGCTTGTCCTGGATGACAGCATGACGCAGAGTACCGGGTTTTGGGTTAACAGGGTCATCATCACCAGGGTCAGTCACAACATAGAAGCGACCATCGCGACCACCAATGGCATTTCTACCAAAACCAATTCCACAGTCTGCAAGACGCTTGCGGTTTTTCTGCCAGTCAGCATCACAGCGCCAGCAGTCATCAATGGGATTGCCAGTTCCACATGAGAAAAAACCAAGCTTTCTCCTTTCTGTGCTGTTGCGGATGCTCCTGCCATAACCAAACCAGTGTCACCATTAATGTCATCAATTCAATTCATATTAACAATTTCAGTTCAATAATTTTCTCTGTAATAGTTAACCATTACATTTCCTACCATGTATTGTATTTTCTATTTGCAATACTAAATTATGTACCAGAGTTAAACCGACAAGGGCTAGTAATTTCCAAGAGGGGTGATAAGTGTCGGTGGTGGTAATTTCCTTCAGCCTTCCAACGGTCAAAAGAACAACAGAGTACTTTTGTCCATTTGCGAGGACAATTGGGTATTTCCAGTGTAACGGATAGAGATATACAAACCAAATTTCGGTATTGATTATGGAAGTAGAAAGTGGGTACAAAAGGCAAGAAGTATACTTTTCTTTCTCATTCATTTTGGGTACGTAGCCACAAAAAGTTTCATACCCTTTTTAATAAGTACTACGGGATTAGTAATTAAGTATAAAGGAGAAAAGATTTGAGAATTTATATCCGTAAAACACGGATCTCACCACCTCAATTGGCAAGTGAAGGACATCATTGAGAAACAGCATGGAAAAAGGTTAATCTTTGACTCTCTTGAATATGAAAATAGAGCAGTCAAATAAAAACCCAGATCCCACTTTACAGTGAAAAATCACAGATAAACAGAAGAAAGGAAATTGAACTCCCAGTGGATAGGCAACAAAACAAAATCATCCAAAACCCCATAAATTCATGACATAGAAACAAAAAATAGAAAATCGGTTTACTATTGCCAATTGGGTCAGTTAGAGGTAGGTCTACTGCTAATAAGGAACTGACAAATAGCATTCCCCGCACACCCTCTCAAAAAGGTCCCTCACACCCACCCAACTAACCCCATATATATATATATATATATGTATGTATATGTCACTGAATGCAGTAAGATTCAGAAAATTGCTTGCCATTTCCAATCAAACCAACACAAAACGCAATGTACATAACATGCAAATACGCTTACGTATACGAAATTTTTTTTGAATTTTATATGGAAAAAAGAAAAAGTAAAAAGAAAAAAGGGTTTAAGAGACCCACATATCAACCAATGAAACGACCTCTTCTGGGTCTTGAACGGCATTGTCGTTCATCCCCTCAGCAATATGTGCGAGCCTGAGAAAAAACAAAAAACCGAAAATAAGTAAAAGACAAAAACCCGGAAATTACCAAAATTCGGAATTAGATAAGTCCAAAGAGAGATTAAATATACATATATAAGCTAAAACCAACGGATACATAAACTAAGAGAATCAGAGAGCGCATTTGTCGACCACAGAGAGCGAGTACAAACAAAAGTAGTAGCAGAGGATAAATATCACCGTTACACGAAGTACAATGTATGAAGAGAGAGAGTGTGAGTGTGTGTAGTGCTCGAGACCGAGGCACGAAAGCAGTCACTGTCAATAGAAAAACCGTTATAAAAGCGTTTTCTAGACCGAGGCGATTCGTCGGCGGGATATCATGAATGACCGAATTGCCCTCGAATATAATATAGGTCCCCTATAAATGTGAAACCGAGGATATTTTGTAAGGGTATTTCAGGAAAACGATCAGAGAGTTTTGTCCGGTTTGCGAGAGAGAGAAAGGGAAGGGTTTAGTCTTTTAGAGCGTTTAGAGAAACTAACGTAACGGAATAAACGGTTCAGATCTAAAGATCCAGATCTCAACGGTTGGGATTGTTGTTTCGGTTATAAATAATCATGTGATAGTACAAGACAGCAAGTAATCTAACGATTAGAAGTGAAAGTAGGGACAGGATGAATGGCTAAGATCGGTTTTTAGTAAAAAAAAAGAAAAAAAGGAAAGAAAAAAAGAAATAAAGTTGGAGAGGGAAGGTTCTTTGGTTAGGTACTAACCTGTCCGCCATTGATGTGTTTCTTGAGCTCTGCAACTGCCCTGTTTCTCCTTCCTCCCTGAAACCCAACCCGACCAAAACCAGAACAAAAAATCAGTAGAAAAAAAGACAGTAAAATCCGTACAGACAAGCCCTTGAACTCTCTCTCTCTTTATGGAGAGAATGTGGAGGTTGAAAAGGATGCCATTATAAGATCCATAAGCTCTTCTCTCTCTCTTAGTAATATGGAATGGACGAAAAATAAGGTGGTCTTCAGGAGAAGCATTTACGAAGACTTAAGTGAAAGTTTTCAGAGCTTTGGTAAGCATGTAATTAATGGCATCCCTAACTAACAGTAAAGTAAAACTAGACGAGTCCAAACCCTTGTATTCACACTTACCCAAAAGACCAAACCCATAGAAAATTTCCATGAAAATTTAAAAAAAAAAAAAAAAACTCATCATTCAGAAACCACAATGGAGCTCAAAGTTCTCAGACAATTCAATTCAGAATTGCGAGAAGAAGAAGAAAACCTGGTTTGAGAGATCTCGTCCAACCGTACTCTGGCAAGTGCGCCGACAAAGCAGAACATAACGAGAACCGCCATGAAAGCGCAAACCCATCTCCGAGAATCCGCCATTGCTAAAACCTTTTCCTTTTCTCAGAGCCAGAGAGAAAGAGAAAAAAACACAAACACAGACAGAGAAAGCAAAATGCAGAGCAGAGGGAGAGAGAGGAAAAAAGCAGAGGATACAAGTGGAGTCAGAGTATGAGCTCCAACAATACGGCTCTTTTTATAGAGACCTACTGCACTCTATTAACGCCGTTTACAGTTATCTAACTTTTTTTTTTCTTTATCTTTTTATTTTTATTTTTATTTTTTGGTTTTTGACCCTAGTTAGGTTTACTTCAACCCAACAACCAAACAACCCCACTCATTAACCTCCTCCAGCCGAACGTCTAACTGATATTTTAACTGCCTCTTCAAAAACACACACACGCGCGCGCGCACCTCTCGCACGAGTACTTTCTTGCCCTATCACGTGACATGTGCAGCATATTTTTACTTCCTTAAATATTACTGGTTTTTTTTTTTAACAATATAACGAACTCTTTTTGACGGTTTAACTGTGGGCCCGACCTTTTTTGCCACGTAGGCAATATAGTTACAGAGGGAGATTATAGAGTATGGTTAGCGTCACGGAAACGATCTCACAGTTTTCCGTTGATTTTGCGCTAAGGAATTAATTAATGAACGAGAGCAGCAAAAATAAAATAAAATTGAAAATTTTAATAAATTTATTAATTTTTTGAATTATTAATTTGTGGGTTTATAATAATGTGTTTGGGTGGAAATATAATTCCAAGGCGTCAATCACGGCCACAAGGCATTGACTGCACCTTCAACTTCAACTATCAACAGCTAGCTTTGCATGTCTTTCAAACATTTGGAGTAGAGAATGAATAAACATCGCCTACAGCCTGTATTTTATGTCTTTTCTTTTTCTTTTTATTTAATTTTTGTGAGAACAAAATTAAGGGTTTGGTATTCTGTTGGCTCTTTAAAAATTAAAAGTGCTTTCCTCCTTTTAATTTTTTTTTTCAAAGAAACAATTACATTTTTTTCTCATGGTATTAAAAAAAAATATTTTTTTTTGGGCATTTAGAAAAAAAAGATCAAATCTATTTTATTTTTTTATGTGGGTACTAGGTTTTATAGTTTTCTTATCATAATTTACAATATATTTTAAAGAGAAAAAAATAAAAAATAAAGATTTCACTTTAACCTGGTCGAAATAAAAATCTAAAGATATATTTTAAGTAGTTTTACTATTAGAATAAGTTTGTGAATGCATAAAACTTTATGGTTGGTTCAATAATTTCATGAAAAAAAAATTAAAAAAAAAATCCATCACAAGCTAGCAAGCCCATGCAGGTGGAATATATCATGAACCTTAAGATTTGATTGTGGTTTTGAGAGCCCAAGAGTTCTAGATGGGTTGGTGAAGGCCTCAGCCTTTGGCCAAGAGGACCAACCTTCGAGTGCTCCCATCGTCTGGGTCGGAGGTTCAATTTATCAGCTGAACTAAGCGTAAAGGCGAGATAGAAGCTGGCAGGTTAGTCGACGCGGGTGGATCCACCACTCGGGATTGCAGGGGATATACCAACTTCTACTCCTCCAACTTTTTTTATTCACCAAAAAATATTGTGGTTTTGAAAAATTAGGTATTACTATATTATAGGGATTAGTTGGAGAGCAATTTGGGGGAAATGTCACGTAGAAAGAATATGAAGTATACATGTATCTACAAACATGTGAGTGTATATTGGAAGTACATATATTCACCCAAAAAAAAATATTGGAAGTACGTGTGATTTTTGAATTCTCTTTCATGAAAATTTTCATATTTATATATAGTTATCATAGAGCAGCCTAATAACCATTGGTATTAACCCAAATTTTTTGTTCAGGCAAATGTGGATCTAAAAATCCCCCACCCCAATTTAATGAATGTAAAAAAAATAAAAAAATCAACAACAACAAATAGATATATATGTACTAAACAATCACTATTTGAGTAAGAGAGAAAATGAAAAGGGATATAAGTTTTTAAAACATGGTTAAATAAATGCATATAAGGAGCTTTTTGATGATGTTATTCCATCCAAAACACATGCTACTGAGGACCTTTCGGTCACCCTTAGAGGGTACATGCAACTTATTTTTCACTCTTAAGCAAACAAGAGTGAAAGACAAAATTATCATCCTCCCCTAAATGATTTCGATTAATATTGGTATTTTTGAGAAAGAGGGTACTTTGAAACGGGATTTTGAAATGATAATCAATTTGAAAACTCAATTTGGTTGGGAAAATGAAATAAAAAATCTAGTGCAACTAAGATGCTTCACATGTTAAACATAAACCCCTCATTGGAGGTCATATTGATTATGGTGGGAGAGACGAGTTGTAGCCATCAATTGGAGCTATATATTAATGCAAACAAAAATGAATCTAATACAATCCATTTTGGGGCCAAAATAGGACAACAAAACATGGCCAAAGCTATCAGCATATCTAAACCAAACTGTCATGACCTTCTTCCTTTTGCTAATTTACCATTTAAGTTAAAGGTTAATTAGTTAGGTTAAAAGTTAAAACCCCTTAATTATTTCCCAACTATAACTTTTTTTTATTTTTGTTTTTGTTTTCTATTTTTTATAATAGAATATGCAGCAGAGGAGCAGGTCCCTTTTTGTTGGTACCCATTTACTAACTTAATTAAGTTAACCAACATATTCTATGTATTAAATATTGAAGCTCTTATATTATCTATACCATTATAGACCTTGCACTTTTTCTTCATAAGCATAATGACAAAGTTTTTGCAGCAGTCAAAAGTAAATAAATAATCTGAAACCTTGGTAAATATAACCCTATATTGTTGATTAATTTGTCTAACTAGTTCCTTTGTGTTTTTTTTTCTTAATTAATGACTTAAATCACTAAAAACTCAAACTAGAAAATTATTATATTAATAATGATTCCACTCTATTTGTTTAGTTCCCAAAATTTGCCGTTTTGGTGTGTTTCCCATGGTTTATATTGCAAATTAACCATTCTGAATGTGAACTACCTATGTTAATTTGGACAATCTAGCAATAAAACTCCTATCTTTGTAGACAAATTAAATCCTGATCAAGTTTGAATTTCTCCATCCTCAATATAAACAATGAAGAAAAAATTTGAACTACTTACTTTCATTTGTTACTGATATATCTTTGAGTGTATTGCCGGGTCGGGTTTGACCCTCTTTAGCTTGCTTTTTCCTCAATAGAAAAAGAAATAATTTTTAAATAAATGAAAAAAAGAAACACAGAATAAAGTGATCCGGGTTTTGGAGGCAGGACAAAAATTTGAACCTAAATGGATTATCCGAAATAATTTTGTGAAAAATGAAATTAAAATTGAACCAAAAAGGGTATAATTGCAAAATTGAAAAAACTTTCAAGTTTTTTCGAGCCCTTCCCACCACCAATATTTAGATTTTATTATTTTTATTATTTTTGGTGATCACTATTTAGCTTTTTAGGAAGCACGATAATGTTCCCATGCAACCACCGAGTGGCTCCCATCATGGCAACTTCATCACGCCTGTATACCAAAAAAAACCCCTTCCTTTCCAATTTACGGTTTTACCCCTTCACCATTATGTACATAAAAGGTACACCAAGCATCATAATGATCTCACTAAAACCAGCACCCCCATTGATAGCGTGGAAAATTTTGCCTTGAGTTAATTATGTGTTTTTTTTTTAAGTTAACAAGTTTAATCCAATCATTTACTTCTAACTTATAACACATTTAATTACTACCCCCACCCCTCCAAAAAACACAAAAAAAGAAGAAGAAAAAAGCTCAAATTCCTGATCGTACAATCGTTCGGTCCATATTGATATGAAATTAACAAGTAAATCTGTGGTAATTGAATTAATCATGATTTTCTTTCTATTTCCATTTGGCCTAATTAGTGTTTTTAGTTTGCTTAATTTTATTTGATGGATGGAATAGGATCATAAATGGGATGGCCCACAAAATACCATCAATCAAGCATGAAAAACCAATTCCATACCTTGATATACAAGCAAGAAAGAGAGAGAGAGAGAGACATATAGAGAGGGAGAGAGTGTGGATTTGCTTTTTTACACCTTGTGTTTTTTTACTCAATTGCATCTTTTCGCATCATTGAAAAAGAAAAGGCTTAGATTTTGTAGGCCAAAGGTTATGGTAACCAAAAATCTGGTTGGGCTAAAACCATTTTTGTTCTTTATTTTTTTAATATATATAATTTTGTTGCTTTATATACACAAAGTGGTTTGCAGCTTGCAATTGCATGGAGGACTTGAACAGTGCTTTGTGCTTGACCAAGGCCTTAAAATGTGCAATAGAATGTTCTATAATTGATGGACCACTTTGAACTGCCGTGTCATCCGGCCATCAACCGGCTAAGCAACCTTTATTAATTAGTTCTTTGGTTTAATAGGACAACCCCTTTAAAGGGTTGCTTGATGTTAAACCAATTCTATATGTATCCTTTTAATTAGTATAAAGATTCACATGTAAATTACATTAAATAAATGTTGAAAAGGTCAATTATTTGATTGTATACATATATATGTAAAAAATTCAGAAAAACATAAAAATACTAAGATGGGCAATATAGAAACCAATATTAATGTTACATATACAAACTTGTTTATCAAAAATAACTAAGGTGAAAATGATCATGGATTTCTAGATCTTGGGTTCGATTGTCCATATTATTTCATGATATTGTAATGTGTAACCTAACGCTAAAATTATTTATCAAAAAAAAAATCTCAACCTAAAATTATCACGAGTCACTCGATAAAATTGTTCTATGAAATATACATAAATGTGTATTTGCAGATTTAAAAAAAAATATATATATATATATATATATATAATTTTGGGTTAGATTCAAAGTATGTTTGGTTTTGAGGAAGAAAATTGGAAGAATGTTGTTGGATTAGCTAGGCATCCATGTTATGGTGTAAAATTGTTGGTGCCGGTATTCTTTCGTAATCAGGCACGATGTGACTATTTAATTCATTGAAAAGTGTAGGGTGGCTAATTCCTATAACAAGGATAGATTTTTACCAAAAAAAATAAAAAATAACAAGGCTAGATTGGGTAACATGGAAACCCACCCAAACTTAAATTCAACCTCTGAAAACTTGGATTTAATTATTAGAAATTTTATGAATCTTCAAAGTGCTTCAACAACCACTTTTGTTTTTGTTTCTGTTTCTGTTTTTTTTTTTTTCTTTTGTTTTGTTTTTTTTTGTTTTGTTTCTGATTTTGTTTTCTCACCCAAAAGAAGGATGTTTTGTGAAAAGGGTCTTGGATAATAAAGCCCTAAATAGCTAGGAATCGAGCAAAATTGAGCTAAGTACGAATTGAAGAATATGATAAGTGCTACTAGTACGACATTTGCATTATCAAATTGAATAAGATTGTATGTTGTAGTGTATTTTGTCTGACAATCGACATAATTAAAAAAGTATTTGCATTAGCATTTATATAATAGAAACTAAAAAGCATAACTGCCCAAATTTTGATGTATATGTTTTTTTTTTATGAATAATTTTGATGTATATATGAAAGACCCATTATCTTCTTTCTTTTGTTCTATTTTTTTATTCTAGAGGGCAGAGGATCTCCTTGTTTTTTTAATTGATTTTATTTTTTTGTTTTATATTTTCTTCAATTTTGACTACTATTTTAAAATCTTATTCAAATTTCACAAACTATTATAATACTAGGTCTGACAACGTGTCGTGTTAAATTGTGTTCATATTGTGGCGTGTTCGTGGCGTGTCAAATTTTGTTCACCTGAATCCAACCCGTTAAGTTTTCTTGTTGAACCGTGTTCATGTCGTATCGTGTTCTGTTCGTGTCCTGTTTTATTTGTGTTTACTAGACATGTACATAAGTGTTTTATATACATATTCAAATGATATGCTAAACATCTTAAAAAAATATATTAACATACTAAAATTTAACATAAATAATAACTATGAATTTAAAATATATAAAATATTACGAATTAAAGCTATATTAAATATTTATCATGACTAAAAAACAAAATATGCATTTCAATTATAAATTTAAAAATATTCAAAATATTATAAACCAAACTAAAATTGCACATCCAATATAAGTAATAAAAATGATAGAATCTAAAATAAAATATTAATATATAAATAGATATAAAAATTGTCATTTTTCAATGAAATAAAATATGAATTTTATAGTTTTCTAAAACAAAAAAAAATGTAATGTAAAAAGTTAACTATAAAAAAATAATTAAATTAAATTTTTCTTATCGTGTCTTATCGTGTTCCAACCCGTTTTCTTATCGTGTGACACTGATATCAACCTGATCCGATATCGCAGACCCAAACCTGCAAATTATCGTGTCGTTTCGTGTCGTATTATCGTGTCGTGTAATATTTTACCAGGTCTACATAATATCAATCATATATGGATTAAATTAAATTAATCATATGAAATTCATTTTCAAATACAAAAATATATATATATATATATATATTTATATTATGCTTATTCTCACATAGAAAAATTGAAATCCTACCGTTATCTTGAAATTTGTTCATTAAATTTTGGATACCAGCCGTTGTGATAGATGTTAATGGTTAACAAATTAGTATAGTATAAATAAACAAATAGGGTTAATTGCAGTTAATTTGATACTTTTAATTTTTAAAGTTTTATAATTTAGACACTCAACTTTTCAACTCAACAATTTTAAATTTTAATTTTTCAATTTATTGCAATTAAACTTTGTTGAATTTTTGACTATACGGTTTAATTATCATTTTATGTAACTGGTATTAAATTGTATTAATTTTTAATCTAGAAGATACTAAAGCGTAATATGTTGAAACTATTTTTAAAATTTTGTACTTTGGTATCTCTATTTTATTGAAAAAATGGTGCAGATCATGGTAATATACTGAATCAAAATTCAAACCAAAAAGGATTGAAAATGCTTATTTTTAAAATTAGTTTTAAAAATTTTCACTTTAATATTTTCTATATTGAAATTTAATACAATTTATTATCATGTGACACAGCTATTAAATTATGTTAGTAAAACAAAACAAAAAGGTCTAAATTGTAATAAATTATAAAATTGAAAATCTAAATTGCTAAGTCGTAAAATAAAAAACTTAAATTGCAAAACTTTAAAAGTTAAGAATATTAAAATGTAATTAATCCTAAACAAATATATCATATCCAAAAATTTATAACAAATTTGATATCGCAAATATTATTGACAAAATTACGGAACACTAACACCTTGAATTACTAAACTTTAATTATGTCATTGATAACAAAACTGACCAAGTTCAAGTTGACCTTTAAAATAAAGAAAAACGAAATTTTTAAGAACATTATAACCCTTATTTTCCCCCCTACAATATCATTACCAAAACTTGTTTGGAATTCAAGCAAAAGCATGCATGCATGCAATCATAGAAGAATCAGTCTCCCCTTTAAAATATTATAAATTCCTTTTGGGAACAAAACCTGGAAAAAAAAAAATGTACAATCCACAATTATATATGGACATTCCAAGTTGACTCTATTGCAAAATCTTATATCTAAAAATTTCAGATTCTTACAACCGTACCTTCAGAGAAAAATTGTTGTTCCATCTTTCTTTCCCATATTTAAGGTTATATCTTTACCATGATTGAAATGTATATAAATAAATAAAAATGGATACCCAAAAAATTAAAATCATATTCTAAAAATAAATTAATTATAAGCGTAACAATGATTGATAAAGAGACACGAATGGACTATTAATTATCCATGTAGATGAAACATATAAGAAGATATTATCATTTTCAATTTAAGTATGTGGTGGATGATACATGAACATGTATATATACGTTGACCCCAAATGTCTCTGCAATTATACACAATTGGTGCACATGCATTAGAATCAAGTTATGCTGCAACCACTCAAATTTTTTTTTTCTTTTTATTTTTTTATTGTTTGCAAATTGGTCTAACGAAAAACTCTCATTTATTATGATAAAATTCTATGCCTTTCTTTCGATCGACCTAATAGACATTTATATGTTTTTGAATATTAGACTGAAATCCAACTCTCAAACAGAGTGAAAGTTCATTGCTCAGATAATGACCTTCGACCAGGCATGTGCGAGCCATGTGCTGGGTGGAACCTCTTAAGAGGTACCACTTTTTTAAAAAAATATCGAACACACTTTACTAATTAGATATTACTAATGTAATATTATAAAATATAATTCTTTTTAATTAATTATCGAACAGACCTTACGAATGAGATGTTATTTTGTTGGTCTTTTATTTTTATTTTTAGGTTTATTTATCCATTATAATTTAATATGTACTATTCTATCAGTTGGTATCTAAAATGTTGATAAATAAGTTGGTAAATGTAACCAACTCTTAATTTTTGTAACTAATATCCACCCTTAGAGTTTATGTAAATAAAAAAATGAATTTATTTAATTTTCTTCTATTCCTTTTAGATTGGTAGAAATTAATGCAACTCATTTATTTTTGGATCCACCTCGACAGCTGAAAGCAACCTATTGCAAAATCTATTTCCCTTTAGCTCTGCCATAAAAGCAATGCATATCCTCTGCTTTCATATTCTTACATATATATGTATAGATAGATAGAGTAATCGATCGGAGTCAAATGATCATTAATCAAACACATTTTTCCATTATCAATGTTAAAATGGGTAAATTAATTAATGTTGACCCACTTCTTATCATACAAAATTATTATTAGTAATTGCAGTGGTTTAATGTATCTTTCTTTTATTTTCAAATCTGTCCAAAAAGAATATTAGACTGACTTCTTTCTAAGTCCTATTATACACGAAACTTTCTAAGTCCTAGTGTAGGACAAGGTATATAAAACTCTCTCAAACTTTTACGCTAAATAATTATAATAAATTATTCACCAAAAAAAATAATTATAATAAATAAATCTTTAAGTTTAATAATTGATTGCAATAAAATGTTGCATATTAAATCCTATTTTTCAAAATATTCCTTTAATGTTTTCCTTCATATCCATGCTCCTAAATATTTTCAGAGTATAACCGATAAGTAGCTAATCTAAAATAAAATTGTCCCAACAAAGCAATCGAATAATTATTTTTTCCCGAAAAGTAACCTTTTAAGAATATTTTTTATATACATAAGATTTTGAATTTATTATTTATTCATTGTTAATATTCTTTTGTAAGCTATGTGCAATTTTTTTAAAAAGTGAACACATAAAATCTTTTAGATTAAATTGATAGTGATATTAAACTTATGACAAAAAAGATAACAGAAAGTAAAACATATATAGTAATATAAATCGTATTAATATTTTTTAAATTTTTTTATAAAAAAAGCTTTTGATTTTGCTTTAGAGAATATCCACTTCATTTCCAAGCAATCCAATGAAATTGAATTTGAGAATTTGGGGTTAACTGTGGTCCGAACAGAATCGAGCCGGGGCTCGAAAAGAGTGGGTTCAGGATGGTTCAAGCGGGCCCACCATATTCACCAACCACTGACTACACATGCAATTGCTAACCCACGTGGCCAACCAACCCGACTCTACGCTCTTCATTGACCCAACACAAACCCCACTCCTTTTCATTGCCTCCCACTTTTATTTATTTTTTAATTAATTAATTAATTAATTTTTTTAATTCTTACTCTTTTCAATAATATTAAAAATCATAGCTTGCGGAGTAATTGGCGCGGGATTGCTCTAGCATTTGACGCGTACGACCTTCCAAGTTCTTTTTGTACTTTTTCTACAAATATAAATTAAATTAATTAGTATTAAATAATAAAAATGGAAAAAGGAAGTATATATGCATTTTGACAGCCCACGTGGATGTACGGTCATGTTGGTTGCAACCATTCTAATCTAACTTTTACAATCTTTTTCTCTCTCTCTAGAATGCTTACCCACAAAATATTGAAGAGCGAGAGTGAGAGTTTTTTTTTTTTTTGGTTAAAAGCGAGAGTGAGAGTTTGTTATGGTAGTTGACAGAGAAAAGAATATATGATGTCAATGTAAAGGGGGTTTTGACAAGTTATATATATATATATATATATATATATATATAGTTTATTAGGTGGGAATCAACGAATTAAAGTGTTAGAGATTTTCGAGTGATTATTGGAGAAAGATGGTGAAGGATAAGACCCCTACTTAAAAATAAAATAAAATAAAATTACATCGTAATTAATATTTTCCTGTTATTTGTGATATGGAATTAATTAATAATTTTTGTTGAGTTTTTCCATAGTTAAAAAGGTAATACTTGTTGTTTCCATATGCAATTCATGTTGATAGCGATGTTATCATGTTATATCCATACAGATGTGTTATAAGAATAATATTACTACTATAACATTTTAATAGAATTTTCATTAGCATTACTTTTAAATGTTTATTTTAATAAAAAATTGAAACAATAATCACTAAATAATTTATTTTAGCAATAATTTTTAATTTTATTACTAAAATAATTTTTTAGTGATAATTTTGATAAAACAGACCATTATGAAATTATAATAAAATTTTCATCAAATTTAATTTATTTTAGATATATATATATATAGATATATATTCTCATCGCGCACATAATCAAACATACTACCCAATGTACATCCATTGGTAACAAGTCATCGAATTTAACCATAACTTTTTTTTTTTTGGATTGAATGTTAGATTTCATTTAGAAGAAAGAAAATATATATCATGAGCTAAAATATATAACAAAACACTGAAGTAGAACTCTGAGCCCAATAAAAAAGAGAGATCTATTCAGAGTAAGGGTGGACAAAACCGAACTAAATCGTTGTTTTTAGTTCGGTTTAATTTGGTTTGTAGAAGATAATTGTTTGATGTGGTTTACTATATTAAAAAACCGTCATTAATGATTTAGTTTGCGGTTTAGATAATTTTTGGACCAGATTAAACCGCAAACCGCACTTAATATTATATACAATTATAATTTTTTATTATTAATTATATAACTAATATATATTTTTAATTTTTAGTTTAGATTGTAACAATTTGTTTTAATTTAGATTTTGAATTGTAATATTTTTAATTTGAATTTAGTATTGTAGTATTAAAATTAGTTTAAATTTTGAACTATAAAATTAAATTTTAGTTTTGTAATTATTTTAGACTGTAAAATTAAATGCCACAGTCTAAACCGTTAAATCTAACCGGATCAAACCGTTTATGAATGGTTTTGTTTGAATAATTTTAATAGTTTAGCTTGGTTTGTTGTTAAGCTAAATTGTCATCTATGATTTGATATGAATTTTTATAAAGAACAGACCAAATTAGACCGCATCCACTCTTAAGCAAAATTTTTTTACAGTTTAACAACTTAAAAACTTATAAAATAAATCAATCGACCTCTCTATTATCGGTACGAGGAACATGAGACATAGTACAAACATAAAATAAAGACTGATAAAATAAAATGTCTAGGAATTAAATCATAACTTCTATCTTCTGTTTCAAACAAAAAATCATAACTTCTATCAGTAGGACAATATACTGTATTTTTACCTATAAAAAAAAAAAAACAGTGTACTGTACCCACCATAAAAAAAAAAAAAAAAAAAAAAAAAAAAAAAAAAAAAAAAAAAAAACTCTTTAATATTGAAGTGGCCCACACGGAATGAGCTCTATTTTGCACGGCCCACGGGAACTTATTTACTAAATTCGGCCACAATTTTTTGCCTGTAGACTCCAAATCCAAATTCAGCCTATAATCTCAAAAGTTCAAAACCATGCCACCATGCGTTTGTTCCATGTTTGATCAATTTCATTGCTACAATTAACTTAAAAAATGTCATATCTAGTTCAAAACTGTTAACCAAGTTAATTGCTGAGGTCCTGCGACATAAACATTTCAATCACACTTACTGTTTTTTCAAATAATAATTTCGAATTTGAATCTACATACTGATAATATATTCATATATTAAAAAATTAACTGGTTAAAACAAAATAATTAGCAGCTAAGGATATAAAATTGATTCACTATTAAGAACAACACAGCTTTTATGATTCAAGTTAAACAGTGCCAAAATAATTAATCAACCCCTCAAAACTTTAACATCCTTTAGAATAATAAGTTAATTTAATATAATGTCCTTAGACCATGTCTCTATGATTAACTCAAACATTGCAAAAAGAGAAACCAAAATTTATCATATTATTTTGTGCTCCAGCTTGCAATTGTTAATGACCTCTCTTTTAGTTTGTAGTAGTTTATTTAATTTGCCTAACAGAAGACAAATCTGAAAGGAAATTTCATGGAAATGGGTTAGGATAAGACATTGGCTTTTGTTCGAAGTACCCCACAATCACATGGCTTAAAATCTTGCTTTGTATCAGAAATCCAAGATTCTCTGTAATGTTATTCTCCAACAACCAAACTGAAAATTACAAAGAAGGAAAAAAAGTAGGGCTCCAAAATCTTGGAGAAATTTTGTAATCAAAAACCTTGATTATGATTACAGATTACCCATTCTTTACATCTAACCCTAACTTTCTCTTTTAACCCAAATAATGTTTTTTTAAATATTAAAAAAATGTTTTTCTCGGTGCAGCTGTATATTGACAAAAACCAATCTGCAAGAACGTATTTTTTTCTTTTCTTTTATGATTTTAGTTTAATAATATGATACCCCTAAAGCTTAGAAAACAATAAGGGGGTTGGAATAAAATAGTCAAAACTTTTTAAAAAGTGAGCTTTAAAGATGCTTTTTCTTTTTTTCCCAAACGGTCAATGATCGACATAATTACTTAGTTTAAGCTAGACAAAGTCTTAAGTACTATATATATTTTCACCTTTCAATGTGATTAATCCCCTGTTTGCGCGTTTGATTTTCACTTTATAAACTTTGCTTTAGTCTTAATTTACATATATTTATAATATTTACCAAATATATGTGTGTATATATATATATATATATCAATATGTCTTAATTATACTATTGATCCGAGATCTCTCGCAAGAAGACCATATATGATATGACCAAATAAATTGAGATAATATAATTTGCAAAAACAAAAAGTAAAAAAAAGATAGAGGCCATTTTTTAGCATTTAGCCTTAAAAAAAAAGCGATTAAATAAAGCTATATATGCATGTAATTGTGATATATTTTGAAAAATGAAGATGAAGAATGAAATGGTGAAAACAACAACTGTACCCTCGACCAGATATTGGAGAATAATTTGAACGCTATTGATTATTTGCTGAATACATTCTACCACAATATACATGCTTTCTTTGACAAAACTAATGGCTTTTTAAAGCTTTCACATGAAAATAACATATTATAAATTTATATTTTGACCATTGCCATTGCTTCATGCATGTATTATACTATCAATTCTACGTATAAATTTATATACTTCATTTTTTATCCGGTTTCATTTGCAGATCATATCTTTTTTTCTTTAAATTTTTTACATGTCTCTCTTATAGTCTATTTTTAATTACAGAATTTCTAATTTCATCAATTGGTTATATTATATCAATTGTTATTTGAATTTAAAATAATGTTTTATTTAATAAAGTCAAATATTCTAAAATATTTGTATATAATATATATATATAACTGCTAATATGGGCAACGTAGTCCATCGTTCAATAGGTGACAATCTCATATCAGCGGTTTAATATGCATATTCACGCGGTTAATGTATCTGAGTATAGATATCAGACGGTTGATATGTACTGTCGCCCATTGAGTGGTGGACTATATCGCCCACATTAACAGTTCTGTATATATATATACATATTTATTTATGTGGTGGATAAATCTTGACAAAAAATTGGCTATATATATATATTGCATGTTAAATTTTTGGGCATATCCAATTCCGATGTAGGATTCACGCACGCAATCAATTTTTCTAAAATTATAAGCTACAACCTTTTGTAATTGTAATTATCTGGAGAAGCGGAATCAAAATCCTATAAAATCATCTATTATAGATTCGAAAGATCCGCTACTCATATTTTCTGAATCTTCATTAACTTGTCAAAAAGTTATGCACTATTGTCATGAAGATGAAGGGGTCGAAGATCGCATTTCCAGTTTTTCTATTGCTTTTTAACTAAATTAAAGCAGCATCATACAATATCGATATTTTATAGTTTCGTAAATAGGACCGCAATGTTAATACTTGAATGTCGGGTTAGTGGATATGCATTTTAAACTCTAACCAACAGGCTTGGGGTGTTTCATATCTTTAAGGCCCATTATTCAAATTAACGGACTTGGCCCATAAGACCCAAAAAGTTTGAGTAATCCAAATGAAGCCCACAGTGAGGACCATGTGTAGGCTGTAAAATGTAAACGCAATGGGTGTTTAGTTGGTTATGGTTAAAGTTATCCTGTTTGTATCTTATCTTATTAGTATTAAAAATTTATATATTTAATTGCCATTGTTAAATTTGTATTTAAATATTTAAATTTAAATATTAAAAAATAAATGCGGAATTTTTAATCTTTTATATAAAGAAGTATTTAAATATTTTTACATTGATTTTGTATGTTTCACAGAAGGATTTACATATGCTTTTTTTATATTTTATGTTTTGTTATATTTGCATAGAAATAACATATCTCAATTTGTCTTCATTATTTTATGTCATATGAATATAGTTGAGATGAATCATAGATGATAATTTAAGTTTTGGTTGAATGATAAAAAACTTGCATTCACTTATATCACTTCAAATTACCCGGTATGACGTAAATTCAATGTCATTTATATCATTAGCTCCGACATTATATAATGATAAATTTGTAAGTCCCATTTAATATTCATTGAGTGTTAGGAATGTATATAAATTTTAGAAAAATGAAGATAATTTAATTGGTTTGCCAAATTGCCAGATAATTTAATGGGTTTGTCTAAATGTCTTTGATGTGTCTTTTTGATACTCAGTATAGTCTTTTAGCGTTGACTATATTTATGAATTACAGAATACATTGTACAAAACTGGTACTGTTCATTAACGGGACTATAAAATCTTATCAGTTTCAAACATAGTCGAAAGCAACTTTCTTTGTAATAGCTGACAATGGAATCTCATCAAAGTAGGTAAGAGTGGCCCAGTTCAAACTAAGAGCTTCTCGAAGAATATTTTTGAACTCCAAAAGCAAGTAGCATATTCCAATTATGCATTCCTCTGATTCCAAAAAGGATGTGAGACTTTGCCAACCAAATGAATTGATAAAATTAGTTTTGTTTCCTCCATTCTTGAACCATCTTCAATAGGTCAAGTAGACAGAGAAGCATACGACAGCCCCATGAAGAACTTTGCTCCATGGATTCCTGTGAGCATTTGTTTGATCCTGACAAGGATTTTGGTGACTGAAAGTCGCATACCCACTACTCTAGATGGCCCATTTCCGCCTGTAACTCTCCGTTTTGATCCATCACTGCGGAGGGGCAGTGATGATTTGCCTATGAATCATCCAAGGTTGAAGAAGAATGTCACCTCAAATTTCCCAGAGCAGATAGCTCTTGCAATATCTTCACCAACTTCAATGTGGGTATCTTGGGTTACTGGTACTATTGCAAATTCTCAATATATTTCTCTGTTTTTCTTTCATTGGTTGGTTTGGCAGAATTTCTGAATTGGGTTTGTTTTGTTTTGGTTTAGGGAATGCACAAATTGGTTCAAATGTGAAGCCTCTTGATCCTAAGAAGGTTGCAAGCGAGGTGTGGTATGGAAAGAAAAGTGGCAAGTATACGAAATTGCAGAGAGGGGTTTCCACTGTTTATAGTCAATTGTATCCATTTGAAGACCTTTTGAATTACACCTCTGGGATTATTCACAATGTCAGGCTTGTTGGTAAGGAAAATCTTTTTGATTCTTGGAGTTTGTTTTTAACTAAAATGAACATAGAATTCAATTTGATGGTGTGCTTAGAATGAGTTTTGAATAACCCCTTTTATTATTACAAGTTAGAATTAATCTGTTTGAGCGGAATCTTTTTGTGCTATGGTAAATTTACTTAAGTTTGAGATGTAAAAAGAGATATGATGGGATTATAAGATTTTGGACACCTAGAATAAGATAAGTGAAATAAAACGGTATGCTTTTTTGGTAAATAAAATAAAAGGGTATGCTAGTAATGCTGGAGTAAAATTTATTTTCTTTGTGTAGGTCTTGAACCTGAAACAAAATATTTTTACAAGTGTGGAGATAGCTCTTTTCCAGCTATGAGTGAAGAGCGTTCCTTTGAGACTATACCAATGCCTAGCCCAAATGCATTTCCTTCTCGAATAGCTGTTATTGGGGATTTGGGTCTCACTAGCAATACCACCACAACCATTGATCATTTAATTCAAAATGATCCATCAATGATTTTAATGGTTGGAGACTTGAGCTATGCTAATCAGTACCGTACAACAGGTGGAAAAGGAGCTCCATGCTTCTCATGTGCATTCCCGGATGCACCCATCAGAGAGACATATCAACCCCGCTGGGATGGGTGGGGAAGGTAACAATTATTATGTTTTGGTAATTCCGTGGTTCAATGGCGATGAATTCTAATCATTCTGAGTAAGTGGATTGCCATGAGTATGAATGACTGTCAAGATTTCTACCTGGGTGCTTAGGAAGTTGGACTACAATGCTAGCCAAACATAATATTTGATTTGTTACTGTAGAAATGTAGCATTGTTTGTATTGGCACTCAGATGTCCAGATTGCTGTTCTGTTGATATCATCCTGACATACTAATCAGTTAATCCTACAATGCTTGCTATATGTATTAATTCGTTAGCTTTTACTATGTACATGGAATAGTAATAGTGAGGGTGCTACAAGCATGACATATAAATGCACTTAAAATTAGTGTAATTGAAATGCACAGAATATTTAGCTGGTTTTATTATTAACATGGTTAAAATGGAAGTTCAGGTTCATGGAGCCTTTAATCTCTAGAGTTCCCATGATGGTTATCGAAGGAAACCATGAAATTGAACCTCAAGTTTCTGGAATCACTTTCCAATCCTATATGACAAGATTTGCAGTACCGTCTAAGGAGTCTGGCTCTGGAAGTAGCTTTTACTACTCTTTTGATGCTGGAGGAGTACATTTTATCATGTTGGGAGCATATGTTGACTACAATGCTACTGGCAAGTGATAGTCTGTTTCCATCATTTGTAAAAACAAGTATTGGAAGTACTTTGACAAGTACTAAGTTCTGTTTATATCATTTTTAATTTTCTTCAATCTTCATTGCAGGTGCTCAATATGCTTGGCTAAAGAAAGATCTGCATAAAGTGGACCGCACTGTGACCCCATGGTTGGTAGCTGCATGGCATCCACCTTGGTATAATAGTTACTCTTCTCACTATCAGGAATTTGAATGCATGAGGCAGGAAATGGAAGCACTCCTCTACCAATTTGGGGTTGATATAGTTTTTTCTGGCCACGTAAGTTGAGTTACAATACTTCACATAGAAAATAGTAGAAATAATCTGTGTACTGTGTATTCTTTATTTTTTTTTTTTTTTTATTTTTTTAATGAAGAGAAATAATAAAAATTGTATTTTTACAGAGACTTATAGCTACTTTGCAGGTACATGCATACGAGCGAATGAATAGAGTCTTTAACTATACATTGGATCCATGTGGACCTGTTTACATAACAGTTGGAGATGGAGGAAATATTGAGAAAGTGGATGTTGATCATGCAGATGACCCTGGAAAGTGTCCGTCGGCTGGAGACAACATACCAGAAATTGGAACGGTATGCCATATGAATTTTTCGTCTGGCCCTGCTAAAGGACTGTTTTGTTGGAACAAGCAGCCAGAGTGGAGTGCATTCAGAGAAAGCAGCTTTGGGCATGGAATACTTGAGGTACAATCTTAGCTTATAACGCAGTGCACACTTATATTCTCTTATCCTTTTTCCTAGAACATTTGTGCACTTAAGAGGTTCAATGATTCGTTTGGTTGTGTATTTTGGATGTGTTATGTATGTATATACATTCAAAACTTAATGCTGAGGTGCAAGTTATTAAAGTTGGTCATCTGACGATCTTTAGTGCTGTCTGCCTAAATTTATTTGTAGTTGTTATCGTTCTCTTTGTTAAAATTTATTTATCTTGAGGCAGGTTGTGAATTCTACTCATGCATTATGGACTTGGCATAGAAATCAAGATATATACAAGGAAGATAGCCATGGCGATCAAATATACATTGTTCGACAACCCCGACTGTGCTTTGCAAATTTAAGAGTAATTTCTTAGTTCATTACCGAACCATTTCGTTATCTCTTATCATTGTAGACTATGTAGAATTTGTTACGGGTAATGGTAACATATTTGAAGCTTTGTGACTGTAATTTATTAAATAATTTATTTCTGTTATACAATGTGAGAGTGTGTGAAGTTGGAATGATAGTCTTAACTTTAAGAAACTGTCCACAAATTTACAGTTCTTGCAGCAAAAGATAGCTTCTAGTAGAAAATTGGGGATTCCTTTATTTTTCAGATGGTAAATTTGTTAGTTTTTGGGAAAGAATAAAAATAAACAACAAAATAATGTCCCTTTGAAGAAGTGCAATTTTGCTCTTGGTGAGTGCTAGTGTTCAATGCGTACCATGTAGAGGGCCAGCTACGGTCAAATTGCCACCGCTTATAACTATTTTGTTGGCATCTCAGACAGTTTAATGGCCACTTGAGCATAGCTGCTTAAAGTGTTTCATACCTTTATTCCAGATATCAAAACCTAATATGAACTCACTCTCGTTATGTTCGACTCTAACAGCCCTCGGTTAATCATACTTTGCCCACCACACTGTCTGCTGTGTCTCACTGCCATTCTCTGGTAAGCTCCCTCAGTCTATCCTTTGCAGCTCTGTCTGGATGTTGTTCTGCTTAAGGAAGAAGAAGAAAAAAAAATCTTCCTAATTTCAAATTTTGATCTACCAGGTGCACTCTCTTGCCTTGCCATTCCTGGGAGTTTTTTCTCTCATTATATCTCTCTGGTAATATCTCTCACTTTCTCATTGTGTTTGTATGTATATTGATTCTTTGTTAAGCTCATAAAACCTTTTAATTTCATTTGATAGCTGTGGACTTTTTCAAGCTTAATTGGACATTAGATAACCTTTTTCAGCTCAATTTTCCCAAGGTAATCTTTGTTTCGTGCTAAAAAGTGTCCTAAATATAAATGTTGGAAATAGTTTGCGGATGTCTGTAAATTTATGTCCATTGTTTTTGTTGTTTTGAACACGCAAAAAAAAAAAAAAAAAAAAGA